>VVHJ01005805.1:0-25328 GCA_015107715.1 Tylochromis polylepis
TACCACACCAGGCAAGACCCCAGGTGCAGGCTGTGTAAAGATGCCCCTGAGACAATCCAGCACATAACAGCAGGGTGCAAGATGCTAGCAGGCAGGGCATACATGGAACGCCATAACCAAGTGGCCGGCATAGTATACAGAAACATCTGTGCCGAGTATGGACTGGAAGTCCCAAGGTCAAAGTGGGAGACGCCCCCTTGGGTGGTGGAGAATGACCGGGCTAAGATCCTGTGGGACTTCCAGATACAGACGGACAAAATGGTGGTGGCTAACCAACCGGATATAGTGGTGGTGGACAAGCAGAAGAAGACAGCCGTAGTGATAGACATAGTGATACCGAATGACAGCAACATCAGGAAGAAGGAACACAAGAAGCTTGAGAAGTACCAAGGGCTCAGAGAAGAGCTCGAGAAGATGTGGAGGGTGAAGGTAACAGTGGTCCCAGTGGTAATCGGAGCACTAGGCGCAGTGACTCCCAAGCTAGGCGAGTGGCTCCAGCAGATCCCAGGAACAACATCGGAGATCTCTGTCCAGAAGAGTGCAGTCCTAGGAAGAGCTAAGATACTGCGCTGGACCCTCAAGCTCCCAGGCCTCTGGTAGAGGACCTGAGCTTGAAGGATAGACCGCCCACAGGGGCGAGAGGGGAATTTTTTTTATATAGTGAAAGGAAAATTCTGGAAATGTTATTAAATAAGCCAAAAAAAGAGGCTTCAAAGCTTTCAGCGTTTCATTGAGAACAATAGGTCAAATGAGTTTTTGTAATATGAAAGCAGTTCCAATAAGGAGATCACAGTGCAAAGAATAACTTCTTGAAATGATGGAATACACAACTAAACTGTAGCGAGTACATTTCAAAGTAAAAATAGTGATGCTGTCTCACAGGTTAATGTTACTGAACACATTTGGCTGGTTAGTTAAGGTATTTCCTGTAAGAGAGATTTGGATGGTCATGGGACTTCCTGGTGAAATAAAGGTCAGAAATTAAAAAAAAAAAGACTAAATGAAGTTTGTTTTGAAGTTACTGGGCAACAATGTACTGTAACCACATTCACTGTTGTATGATATACTGCATACCATAACAGCTGCTGTTGTTATAGTATACAGTATATATATGTATGTAGTATGACAGGGCCTGTTGTAAATACTTCACATGCACAAAATCACAAATATATATTTGAGTATATATTCTATTCTGTTATTGCCACAACACTATAAAAATGGGATTTTTTAAAGAAACACTAGTATTGAACAGAAGCATCTTTGTTAAACTACATTAACATAAACTGTGTAGGATTCATACTCATTAGCTTCGTGTGAGCATTTACCGCTATTTACATTTACAGGTAATCATTTCTGCCAGTGTAAACTGATACACAGATATGAAGCATGTGACTAAAACCAATATGACAGTGAGCAAAAACACGTGTGTGCTGCTGTCTAAACAACAGTCTGAACAATATGGAGGAAGCTCATATTACTGAACACAGAAATCATGAAGTAGCGTCTGAAACAATTACTCAAACTGCTCACCATGTGACACAATCAGAGCAAGCGCTGAGGCCTGTTTTACTTATGCAGACTAAAACCTAGAACATACTGCTGTCATACGTCGATATGTGGTATGTAATATTTCTACATACATCAGTAATATTTATTCTAATAGTTAAGAAAAGAGTCACAGAAACTAATGAGCTCTGGCTCGTTCTCATGGTTCCAGAAGGCAGACAGTGCGTGACAGGACATGGGAGCACTGCAGCATGCAACACACAGAGTTTGAATTTGAATCTGTTCAGATTATAAAATGTACCAATTCACACCTCACTGGTTGAATGCTCTAAGACTGAAACTTGCTGAGCTCCTTCCTTTTCAACCAGCACCTTGGATTTGCAAAGCCATTTGTCCACTAGTCTTTAGCAGGTACCTTAAAAACCCCCTGTAACATTAGAGTTTATGAGACAAGCAGAAAGTCCCCCAGCTGGACAAAGTACTGCACAGTTTACTGCATGGCTGTTTAACCTAGATGGTATTTCAGACATAGGAAGACTATGGGAAGTATATATGCTATAAATACGCCCAACATCATGTAAAAGTCAAATTAAAGGATGTAAATCATTAAGTCTTAAGTTTCCTTCTCTCACCCCAACCGGTCGCAGCAGATGGCCGCCCCTCCCTGAGCCTGGTTCTGCCGGAGGTTTCTTCCTGTTAAAAGGGAGTTTTTCTTTCCCACTGTCGCCAAAGTGCTTGCTCATAGGGGGTCATATGATTGTTGGGTTTTCTCTGTATCTATTATTGTACGATCTACTGTACAAATATTAAGCGCCTTGAGGCGACTATTGTTGTGATTTGGCGCTATATAAATAAAATTGAATTGAATTGAATTGAAGTCAGACTGGCACCAGACCCTGTTAAGGATAAGTGGACCAGAATGAGTGGATGGAGTCTGAGTGAGTGATGGGTCTCGACTGCAGGCAGACCAGTTTATGTTATTTGTCTTTTAATGAATTTATTTCAGTTATTTTTGTGTGTGTTTTTTGTTTTTGTGTTCTTGTTTGTGGAGCACTTTGATCAGCGCCTGTTGTGTTAAATACGCTGTATAAACAAACTGAGCTAAATACCATGGACCCATAAGAGTAAAATATGGCTCGCCACCATCTTGCTGAAATAAGCAAAGACTTCCAGTAAACTAAGTTTTCCGAATGGCCTCATATGTCGCACTAAAACCTGCGTATATCGTTCAGCACTGGTGGTGCCCTCACAGATGTGCACGTTAGCATATCATGTTTACTAATGCTCACTGTGTGCTGATAACAAACCAGGTGGTCCCACTGCTTTAAAAATGTCCTTTTTGGGGGGTGTAGTTCTCCGGCTCAGTCCATCTTAAAGGACCACAGGAGGCAGCAGCGTTTGAGAGTCTCTGTTTTTCCTTTGCACGGTAGCTTTTAAACGACATGTGCACTGCAGCGATGTTCACTGAGGGTTATCAGAAGTGTGTCGGAGCAAATGTGCAGATTTCCAGTCAAAATCCTGCGTGTTTGCTTTGCCTCATATGGATGCTGGGAATCTTATAATGAGGTAATATATCATGGGAATTTTGTAGTTCTACATATCTGAACTGCTTTCCTAAGCAGCCATTGACAGAATGGTGAAACTGCACGTATCCTTTCTTCTGAAAGCCAAGCCTTAATATCTACGGGATGATGTATCTTTTTTTTAAATGTCTATTCACGTTACTAATTAACTTTATTAGTTATGAGATGTTCTACCAGGTATGTTACACAATCTTTTCAGCCTGTCCAAAGTTCTAGAAACCAGTCATGCTATTTGGCAGCCATGTTGATGCATCCGGGCGACTGCTCGAGCAGTTGTTTTGGAGCGTTCTATACGTTTACTTTAATGTTTATGGAGTTTAAAAATTGCACGTATGAAATCAAGCTTTAAATCCTAGCGGTTTCCCCTGAAAGTTGAACATCTTTCAGCAGCTTTCAATTTAGGATTCTTGCACTGTCATCTCTCTTTATTTTAATGTTGCTGCCCTGTTTGAACTTTATAAGGCACGATGAGCTTGTATATGAAAAAAACACACACTCTCCTCAGTTTCAGCACGTCATATCATAACATGTCTGTGTACTGTGTTTATTTTGTGTCTAAATTTAGTTCTTTCCAATATAAAGCAGTATATCTTACAAAAAATAAATAAAAATGCAGTTACGCCGATATGCCCTTTTAGATATGCGTCACAATTCACAGTCGCTCTACTAAAGGACACTCATACAAAACACATTCTTAGTCATGAAAGTTTCACTTCCTGCCTGGTTAAACCAAGAAACAACCTTAGGCTCCAGCTTTAAGTCAGTCCTCATCGGCTCCCATGTTAAAATGTCTAAGTTTACAGCAGAAATAAACATGTTTACAGCCTAATACACCCCCCCCCCCACACACACACACACCTTTGGTCTCCATGGATAGTTTCCTCCTTCATTAAAAACTATGAATTTTATACAACTCATCCATCTAGAAACTACAGTTATGAGAACGGCCACTTTGATTGACAGGTGTGCAGGCAGAAGACGCTGACTAGGCCTTAGATCCTGTAAATGGAGTGACCGATAGTGCTGTTAGTGCCCTTTTGGGGCATTTTGAATAGAAAAACACTGTGACTTGCTGCTTTTATAGCTTTCTTAATTTGCACTAATTAGCAGGTATATGTGTGTACGTGTGTTGCATCCACACAGCTTATGAATGATACTTAATAATGAAGCTGGTTAGCATTAGCGGATAACTTAGCACTCCATCCTGTCATCCAAACATGGTCATTTGTGTTTCCAAAATAAATAAATAGAAACAAGGATAAAATAAAGGTGGCACAAGTACTAACAATGGCCAAGCCCATCTTTTATGTACAGCGTATACATGAGCGCTGAAGTATCGAAAAACATCAAAGAGAGGAGAGAAGATGTAAAAAGGTAACTTCAGCTAATGCTATGTCTTCTTCAAAGCCCCGTGCTTCTATAACAATGACCCAGAAGATCACAGGTGTTCCACACTTACACATTTGTTTGGACCTCTGGCCCGTACCTCTTGTCATATCTAATGTCTAATTTTTGCGATTACCTGTGACAGGTTAAGTAATCATTTCACACTTTGCAAAGCAATCCTGTGGGCTGGACAGAAAGCATTTGGAGCGCTGGTTCTGGCCCCTGGGCTTCTTTCACAGTGATACAGCCCATGGGAACACCTGGGACAGACTCGAGCCGGTCCCATATTTTGTATTGTTGGCTGATGATATTGACATAGTTTTGTGTTATTTTTTTCATTTATTTGTTTTTGGTGACGTCAGATACCGGCAGGCAGAGGCTGTTATTTGTGCAATGTGACAACAACACCTCGAATAAAGACAGTGGAATATGTAAACAAATATCACAAGTTAAACCGGACCCTTACTTGCAGGGCCACTTCTAGCCCCCGGGCCACATGTTTGACACCAAATCACTGCACACTGCTTTTATTCAAGTATCGGTACGGTTCAGTTTCTTCAGTGTTTATTAAGATGACAGCTCGTCTGAGGAAAGAGCCTCCAGCGCGGAGCTGTGCGCACTGAGGGCCGTGCTGTTTTGGCCTGCTGCCTTACATGGGCAAACCTCTGAACTGACTCAGACGAGCTGGAATTTCAGCGTGACGTCACTGCCTACAACTCTCCCAGAATTTGGATCAAGTAGTTTTCCCTTTTTTTGGTGGGATTTCGGCCCCTGGGTTAGGTTTCCTAGAAAGCGAGGTAAGTGAAACTATACGTCGCACCTTTTCAAACACACGGCCGGTTTCCGGTGCAGTTTGACGTGTGGCTGGTAAGAACCCGGCTCTGGAGCAGTTCGTGCTGACTTTGTTCGGCCTTGTTGGGATGTAGCGTGGATTTTACTGCAGCTCGGACGGGTTCACAGTGAGGGCGTGGACTCGGTACCAGAGCCCGGGCCGGTAGGGCTGTGACACGGGGAAACTAACAGAGCTAACTTGTCGCTAGCCGGTGCCGAGCTGGACGCAGTCATGCACACAAAACACGTTCAAACACTGTGAAGCGGCTCATTTGGCTAAACGAGACTCGGGGCGTCTCTGCGGGGCTCCTGGATTTAGCACGGTGGTTTACTGCAGAGCAATGCGGAAGACACCAGAGCCCCCGCAGAGCCCTCCATCGGAAGGGAAACGTGTCGCCGCTTTGTACTTCAGTGCGCCCAGAAACCTCCGTTTACTGAAAATTACTTATTTGTATCGTCGCTGTTGCTGCTTGTTGGACTGGTTTGTCGCGGATTCGCCACGTTGTTCGAGCGCTTTTCACAGCCGCGCGTGTTACAAAGTAACACAACTGTGCTTTGTTGGCGTTATCGCTACACAAGTATCCTTCACAGCAGGGGACTCGAACTTTTTAAAGGCGACAACAACTACCAAGGCGAACCTGTGTTCTCCACTTTGGAAAGAAGCCTTTACGTTATCTCTAATGACGTCAGTGCCAGTTTTGACTGTACTGTCAGGTGAAGGCACTTTCACACGCGTTTTTTTTCTTTTCTTCGCTTTACGATAAGCTCCACCACCTTATAACGTCTATGCATCCCCCCCCCCATCAGCCATCCTGGGTGGATCGTCCAGTGGGCGCTTTGAGCACAGTTGGGGCCCAATCAAGAAAAAAACAAGCAAGGAAATAAAGTTTTTATCCTAGAACCACAACAGCTGCCTCTAGGAGCTTTATAATGTAAGGTAGAGAGAGAACCCCAACAATCAGACAATCCTCTGTAAGTAAGCACTTGGCAGCAGTGGGAAGGAAAAACTCCCTTTTAACAGGAAGAAACCTCAAGCATAACCAGACTCTGGTTAGGTGCAAGGCAAAGGGGACAGGACAAAAGACAGAGCCAGAGATTAAACAGCTTAAATGCAAAGTGGTGTACATAAACAGAGAGAGTGCATCATGGGAAGGTTCCTGCAGCCAGGTCTATCGCGGTGTAACCAAGGGAGGGCTCAGGGTCACCTGATCCAGCCCTAACTACGTGCGTCACCAAAAAGGAAAGTTTTAAGACAAAACTTTAAAGTAGAGCCCAAATCCAAACTGGAAGCTGGTTCCACAGAAGAGAGGTCTGCCTCCCAGTCTACTTTTAAATATACTAGGACCCACAGTAAGCCCACAGTCTGAGAGCGAGGCGCTCTGTTGGGGTGATATGATACTATGAGATAAGACATGGCCCAATGATCCATCATTTTTTCATCATATGAAAAGTCCATGTTATGCCTGCCTGCCATGGGCGGCACGTTGTAACTGCAGACATTTCTGAAATCCAACCCCATAACCTTGTATGCACTTTGGTACACGTGTATCAGTGCAGCCTGCAGTCACTGCGATTGGCCTTTTGAGCACCACTGTTGTCTGCTACGCATTTCCAGCTTCAGCCGCCATTTTTCCCGTCGACCGGAAGAGAATGAATCGACTTGAAGAGACGAACAGTTTTAGTCTTCTGTAAACAACACAGCCAGCCTCAGGTATCAGTGTCGATATTTATTGAGACTGGAACGCTTAAGTGACTGTGTGTCAGCCGTTTGTGTAATTATTTTACAATTTGGAACTTCTTAAATCATGCCCCAGGCAAATATCAGTCATTACATAATAAAGACAAACCGTACTGAAGCTATCAATCGATCCATTTTCTAATGCCTATCCGGGTCCGGGGTCACAGAGGCAGCGGTCTAAGCAGAGATGTCCGCCTCCTCTGGCCCGTGGAACTGACACTGAGACATAATCTCCACAGTCTGTCTTGGGTCTGCTCCAGGGTGTCCTTCCTGTAAGATATCTTTGAAACATTTCACCTCTGCGGTGTCCATGAGGCATCTAGTCGGCTGTCTGAGCCACTTCATCTGACTCCATTTGATGTGGAGGAATGCCAGCTGTGCTCTGAACCTCTTCTGAGAGACTGAGCTCCTCACCCTTCCTCTAAGGGAGAGCCCAGACACCCTCCAGAGGAGGCTCGTCTCTGCTGCACAGACACAAACCGGGCAGGTTAAAAGTCCAGCATCGATCACAATGAAAAAAAATACTGCAGCTTTTTTCTTCTTAGAAGCACAAATGGAAGCATTTCATGCTCTTATGTGATGGTCTCTCTGTACTCCTGTTGCCTGTCATTTCAGCTGCATATCTGTCTTGTGATCGTCTTTGGGTTGTATTAATGCATCCATAGATCAGCACATCTCTTTGGACATTGTGTCAGTATAAGCATATACTCCTGTTCTGACCTGGACAAAATGGATGGATAAATCTGCTCTGCATTCCCACATGAAGTAAGGCACCCGGCCACCCATCAGCTGTATCGCAAAGTCGTGTACAGGATTAACAGAAGTCTTTTAATTCATCATTAGTTAGCCAGGACATGTTTTAATTTAATCCTGAAAATATCCCGAGTTAGGGTGCTGCATGTCCCATATAATTCTTCCATAAAACGTGGGACACAGGCCTCAACATATCTTAAAGAAATTAGAAATATAACTAAATCAGAATTAAAGTGTTTCAAAAATATTACCTAGACTGATTCACAGAACTGAACGGGATGGTTGTGTGGGAAATTTCCATGAAAAAGTTGAAAGCAGAATATTTTTGATCATGAAGTTTACGTGAACTATACACCCTTCTAGAGTGAAGTTTTGCAATGCATAAAAACCAAGAAAGTGGAACTTTAAAGCCCAGTCCCACATCCACGTCTCTATAAGTCTGCTGTTGTGTGCTTCTAAAATGCCGATGCAGCGTATGTGAGATTGTTTCGTGGAAAATGCGAGGGTCTCTGCTTTAACGGCCTTGTGAAGGCATTTCAGACTCGGATAGTCACAGGTGACGCGTCGTCTCCAAAACGGTTGTTGTACATCAATAAAAAATGAAGACTAATATTTGGATCGGTGGCTGGACGGGGCAGCAGCATTCAGTTGTGTAGTTGATAATGAGTCACGCACATCGGTAGTGTACACCAGGCCAGGCTGTCGACCGGAGAGGAGTGCTTGTGCAAACAGTGGCCATAGACATGGACTTTTCCCTTGCAGATATGTTTAAAAATGTTTGTTGACGTAACCAGTACTGAGGCAATACCTCTGTGTTTTGCTTCAAGATTTCCTCAGAAAGTTGACTAAACTGAACCCTTTTATACCTAAATGGGTTTGACATCATCTTCCTCTTTGTGAGTGAAACTAGAATCTTGGTCCAGGCTGTAGGTATTGTTCTGCCTTGGAATGAAAAATAAATCTGACTTTCTTCTTTAAAAGACTGAATTCAAACTTTGACTTGGATGTGAATTTCAAATCAATAACGCCAAGGTCTCTTGGGATAGCTGTCATCAAACTGAATACATCTGCGTCGCTCCGACACATTTTCTAGTCAGGCAACATTAAACGGAGCTGTCTTTAAAATCTCTGGCTAAAAAGAACTCGTTTGACAGCGTTGATGATGTTAAACTTAAAAGATGAGTGCCTCAGCTGCCTTTGAGCCTGGGCCCCCCCGGTAGTTTTAGTCAAGTTATTCCACTGTTTGTGTTTCCTGGCATATTTTAATGAGAATGTCCTTCTCTGAGAGAAACAGCAGCAGTTTTTCATACTCTTTTAGAAAACACTGCCTCTATAAACTATGATGAACCCAAATCCAGCGTGGATCACTGGAAATGAACACACAGAACGTTTCATTTACATAAAAATGTCCAGATGGTTTTTTAACACTTACTGTCATCCAGCAGGTGTAACAAGCCTAGAAAAAAAATCTTCTAAGGCTGCAGATAATTAATTACAATTAGTTTTGTTATGAGTGGCCGTTAGCTCTGTTGCCTCATGGCGAGATGACCCTGGGCTCGAACCCGCCATCAGGCCAGAGCCTTTCCGTGTGGAGTTTGCGTGTTCTCCCTGTGTCTGTGTGGGTCTTCTCTCGGTACTCTGTCCACAGTCCAAAGACGTGCAGTTTGTAGGGTTAGGTTAATTAGGTTAATTCTACCTACCTCGCATTTCACCCTACCGCAGCTGGGATAGGCTCCAGCCCCCTGCTGTGAGCCTGGATTGGATAAGAGGATAGATGGTTTTGTTGTATTTGTATTTTTCGTTATATGTTGACTTCTAGTTTGTTCTTTGAGAGGTCGAAAAGATAGTAAAAGATGTCACTCTGGCAACTTCATTAGTGACATTTATTATCTGGATGTGAGACTTTCAGTGACAAAGAAGCAGCACATGTTGACTGAAATAGTTATTTGAAGCATCTTCAAGAGAAACCTAATCACTGGTGAGATAAACTGAGCATTTATTTTAGAGCCATGTACATATTAACACATTTGCTGGATGAAACATGCAGGAATTAATTTATATGATCTTTCTCTTCGTATTTGGGTATGAAGACAAAGCAAATGTAGAAATGTGCTCATGTAGAGACATGAGCGGGTAGAAATGGAGGCAGCAGCCCGACGGCTCATCGCTGCTTTTGTTACCTGTTGAAGTTCAGCCTGTGCCTGTGATGGGCAGGATCGGCATTCACCTTCAGCTTTCACTCTGGGTTCTTGGCTAGCTTAGCGTTAGCGTAGTGTCTGTGCAAGTTGTGTTATCAGCTTGATGCAGCTGTTTCTGTCCTGTATGCAGTGTCCACTTTACTATCATGCTCTCGTCCTTTTGTGCAGTAAAAATCAAAGTTCATATGTCCGTATCCATGTTGTAGACTGCGCCGCTATTTTCCTCCGCGTGAACTGAAATCGCTGGATAGTAGCGCAAGTGCAACTGGCACCGATAAGCAGGATCAATAGGCAGGTAGACTAACAATTCCAAGGAACTGAACTACTGGGAATCGGTTCTCGATTCCCATTCCTAGATCCCGAAGGACATCTGGATCTGAATTGGTTAGGGATGTTTTCTTTTCTCCCACTTTTTCATATTCCATACATTTCTGAATCTGCATCCAGATCTTGATCAACTCAGAACTCTCATCATTTGAAGATGGGTCAAGCTCCACCTCTAGACAAATCCTTCCATAACAAGGAAACAAACAAACCAGTTTGAACCAGTCACATTGCCTCCTTTTCAGAGGAGTAATGTCTCGCAGTGTTATTTATTTGGTTTTTTTTTGAGAAGGCATGCTAGCACTAAAATTGTCGCGTATTCTAAAAGAAACTTCCTTAATGGATGATGAATGCCTTTATTGTTATTGCACAAAAAACAATTAAATGAATACAAATATGTTAAATGAGCACCAGATATTGTCTGGAACAGATAAGGACACAGTTCCCCACCAGCCCCATGATGCAACCTACACAGCATAGCATGGACATGTCTGTGCCCGTTTCAGATTTGTGCTGTACTCTCAGGTTGGGGTGTGACATGTAGTAGACTGGTTTTCCCAATACTTCTGTCTGACTCGTATTTAATCCAAAAGAATCCTGCAGGATAATTCGGGGTCGTCCCCTACAGCTGCAGGGCTCCTCCAAAGCTGAAACCTTTTCAGGGGGATTTTTATTTTGTAAGTACTTGCAGTATCTGTTTGATGAATTTTATGAGTGTTGATTTCAGATAGAAATACACACTTGAACCCAGACAATGCTACTACTGATAATGCAGTCTACAATATATAATTAATGTAAGTAGCATAAAGTTGGTATTTTTATATGTCATGGAGACCTAAGTCATCAGTTTGATCTTTGCTGTAATGACATCTTTGGGAAGTTGAACCTTGAGTTGAGTTGGGTCGTTCTGGTTATTTGGATTTGCTGCAGGAGGGCTTCACAGCTTTAGATTTGTGTACATTACTGAGGACTTTTTTTAAAGCAATGAAACTATTTGAAGGTTTTATTGTAAACGGGTTTGGTTTAAACTGCTCATATATCAGAATGTAGAGAGGCTTTTTTGCAGTTCTTCTGACAGTACTGTACAAAAGTCACCATTCATAGTTTTATTTCTTTTTCTAGGAAACAGATTTATTGAAAGGTGTGCAAACGTGCACGGGAATACAGTAAATAAGGCAAAAACAGAGTTTTTACAGTTCTACCGAGCTGGAAAGTCACTATTTGGTATGACCACCTTTATTCTTCAACACAGCCTGAGCTCTTTTAGGGAAGACTTCCTGTTGTTTCTTTAAGTAGTATTCAGGAGTAGTTCTCCAGGCTTCTTAGATGGATGTTTCTGCCTCCCACACCGTTTCAGTAATGTTGAGGTCCTGGCTCTGGGGAGGCCGGTCCATGGCTGACAGTGTTCCACTGTGTGTTTTTCTATTCACGTATGCTTTTACTGCATTGGCAGTGTGTTTTGGATCATTGTCACCAACACCAGTTCATCCATTTAGTTTGGTGCCTTTCTGATGCTTGAATGTTTCATAGATCAGTGTTAGCAAGTAGCCTAACAAACAAACAAAAAGTCATTCAACTGAAAATGGATTGACTGAAAAAAACCAAACAGCCAATGTCCAAAGAAAACGTTGAAGACCTGGAAAACTCCGGAGTGCTTTGAAAAAAGAGAAAGTGTGACTACTTAAAAATGTAAAGAAATTAGTGGTGGCTGAATACTTTTGCGTAGTACTCTATACATATATATCAAAAGCCAAATATATATTAAAAGTACCTACAGGAACATTTTGAGTCAGCATGCTCTCCGGATTGAAAAGAAATGTGATGGATCCCGTCTCTGTGCTGTTACGTCTGTGACGCCTCACCAGAGCGCCATGCAGAACTTATTTGTCAGTAACGCTTTCACAGTTACGCAACCAGATGCCATAATTATGGAGCCAACACGCTGACATTATCAGTGGATAATATAGTGTAAGTGACTTATCTGATAAAAAGCATGGTACGGTTTGCATAATTTCTTTGTTTGACATGCAGAATAATCACTGGTTAGTGGACCAAAACCAGTCTGAAATACAGAAATCAGTCCCTGAAAATGTGTTTATAGCATACGTGTTTTTGCATGAGTTTTCTGCTGCCCCCGTGACCTCAACCTGGATGCGCAGTGGAAAATCTATGTACAGTTACCATGAATAAGAATATGAATAAGTTGCCATGTTAATTATTCCCTTATTTCAATCTTCGTTCCTGTTGGCTACTTAGTAGTTTCTTGAAGCTTTAAAAATTTGTCACAGGCTGTCTTTGGTTGCAAGATGATTTCAGTTTTGAGCCTCGTGCCGCTGTGAGCCTCGCACCCTCGCGTATGACGCAGGGTGAATCTTTCAATCCAGAATTGTGTTGAGTATAATTGGTTTTAACCTTTAGCTTTGCTCTAATTTTGGCTGGATAAATTGGACATTTTTACTGGTTGGGTGCCGTCAGATGGAAGTCAGATCGGCCGGGCTCATTGAACCTGTCTGTTGGAGTACGTAGTGTCTTAAATTTGACGCCTAATCCCTACAAAGTAATGAGATGCTTCGACTTGAACACATGATGGCCAGTGCAAATAAATTGGTCCTTCACCTGTCAGGGATGCGTTTATATTGAATTTTAGTCTGTTAGTTCTCTCTGCTAAATAATTGTTGTGCTGTGGTGAAATATTTTCTGTGGCGTCACTTGTCAGCATTGTTGTCCCCACTCTACATCTTTGCTATGAAGTATTGCTCCCAGCGGGCTGACAGGTGCCTGACAGACTCAAATTTAAATGGACAACCGGTGCTTAGGTTCATGCACGACTTATAGGAAGCCTGCCCAAGGTTCATCTTTCTGCTGATGAACAACACAGTCATGGGAAAAAAAATGTCTGTGAGATGACAGGACCTACTTACCATGCCGCTGTGGGTCCTGCATAGCGCAATTAAAGTTGTGTAATCCATTTGAGTAACACTGAGGTTTTTCTTTTTTTTTTTTTACAATTATTTCTCAGTGTCGACGGACTTCACCATCTGGCTTTCATCGCCTCCAAAAACGTAACAGCGACTCAAAGTGGAGAAAAAGTAAGAGAGCTTTTTTGCTTTGCTGAGTTGTACCTTTTTACACGTTGCTGTGTTTTCTGTCACGTGGTTGGAAGGTTGAGTGTACGTAGGGATCAGGCATTCACGTGATGACTCGAGAATAAGGCGATGTAGGAGCTTCAAATTGATGTCACAGGCATATCTTTTTTTATTATTTGTATTGTTAGTAACAATGTACGGCACTTTGTGGCTGTTTTAAAGTGCTTTGTAAATGAAGATGCTATGGTATGGTGGCTACTAAAAATCTCCGTGACCTCAACCTAAAGGACGAAGGTTAGAGGACAGAGGTCAGATGTTCTAAAGATCTGAGGCGATGGAGGAGCTTCACATTGATACCATAGATGCATCCACCAAAAATCTCAGGAACCTCGACCTCAAGGTCAGAGTAAGGTTTCTGAAAATCTTGTAAATGTGGTAACATGACAACAAGGCGACAGCAGATATGGTGGACACACCTTTGGGTTCGAACCCCAGAGTTGGGGAATGATTTTGACCATAAAGCATATCTTACAAGGTAAACCACTGGTTCCAGCCAGCCTTCCTCCACCACGCTGTCTGTGGGTTCAGATGGGGGAAAAGCCCTCGTGGCAGTGGTCTGAGGTGCTTAATGGACCTGTACACGAGCACAGAGAGCCGATGAACTTCTTCAGGCGGCCTTGTGAACTTTTCTTCCTTCAGATAGATCTTGTTGACTGAAGCGTCTCTGATAATTGTCTTGGATTGAGCTGAACTAAACAGCAAGTGAGTTTGGGGCTTTTAGTAGGTGGAAAACACACTTCAGTAAAGGAAAGACTTGATAATCAAAATGAATGTAAAAAAGGTGATGGTTCTGTTTTCATTTTGTTAGAGTAGGTCCTGGGGATCGCGCTGATTTTTCTTCTAACTCCACCGTCATGGCCGAAAGCTGGCTGTGGGAGGCTGTTTCTTTCTGTTCTCAAGATCCTCTGTGAATTGCAGGGTCACTCTAACCAACACCTGTGTCAGGTGGAGTTCCAACATGTCCATCTCACAAGGCTGCAAAGCACAAATGGGGATTACCAGCGTGGCGGGGCGTGGTCTGCGGCGCCACTGCGGGGGAGGCGGACGCACCTGAGCGGCATCCGCAATCACGCCTCGCCGGCTTACAGGGTGAGCCAGCTCCCGAACTGTTGTTGTTGTTGTTGATGTGTGCGGCTGGCAGCTGCAGAGCTGCAGCCGATTGTGTGTAACAGCAACCGAGTGTTAATAGAGTGTGCTGGAAAGCACGTGCGCGTCGTCGGGTCTGCCGTGGTTCAGGAGGGCCGCTCACTGACAGGCAGCTGATTTTTGCTTAAGTATTACTTGATGATTTGTTTTGGAAAGCTTGGCCTCCGTGCTGCCACCTGATGCTTTCGAATTCTGCGGAAAGGCTGAAGTTGCGTCAGACTGCCTTATAAGCGTCGTTGCAAAAACGAGTCATGAATTTTTTAAGGCTCCTCCGTGTTTACATTGCAACTGCCTTCTCACGAGGCCCCATTTAGCAGTCTCTTCTAATAATCCTTCCAAACATGCGCTTGGAGTTCAGCTTCCTATAAAACTAATGCAAATGCCAGAAAAAAGGACAGAGCTTTACTTTAACCCTGTAGACCCTTCATATCACAGACGTCTCAGGTGCCGGTGCGCGTCATTTTTCACTCCTCGCTTAACTGTTCAGACTGACTTGGAGTCAGATTTTGATCAGGTTTGTTAGAGAAAGCGATTCCCCGCATTAGAAATGAGGGAAATAAAATGAAGTGTCCGTGAATGGTCTTCTCCTGTGGGATTTGAATGAAGTGGGCTGAGCTGTTTCAGGAAATGAGCACTCTCAAGCCAAGTTGCTCCTCAATACACTTCCAGTCCATGCAGGGCGGTGTAATGTTCTCTCCTGCCGGCTGTTTAGTGGCTGACCTATGGCACTCGTGGGGCGTAATCACACTTTAATTACACCCTCTTAATCACTTGAAGACAATCTGTGCGACAAGACCGCTCCTCACAGCGCGTGGGCTGTTTTTACCTGCTAATGTGGCCCCGCTTTCCTGGTTCATAGGGAGTGAATTATATCGATATTCACTTTATTTTGCATTTCTTGGAGATTCGTGTGCTTTTAAGGCCACTCGTCTTTCATTCATTTCTTTTTTTTAAACTATATTCTCTTAAATATAAGAGCGAGCTCACAGCGTCACCCATCTCAGGCCAGACTGAACCCAAAACAATGAGAAAAGTCTCTACAATCATCATCGTTATTATTCCAAGTGAAAGGTATGCACCGCAGAACTGGCTCCGTGGAGTGACTCTGGCTCACAGAGTATGGCATTCCAAGCTAAAAGCAAACCAAACTGATATTGCCCTCCAATACCGTCTTCATATTTTCTCCATATTTGGAAGTGTTTACCTCCTCATGATGGTTGACAGAGGCTGGATGAGGGGATGTGAGTCATTTCAGCTGCACAAGGCTTTCTGGGGGTGAGAGGAGTCTTCCAAGTCACTGCCATTTAGTGAAGCTAGCAGTTTGTGTGCTTCAGTGATCTAAAGAGAAACTGTGAGTATCATTATGTGCTTCATTTATAATATAATCACTTAAGAGAAGCTTAAGTAGCTGTTTGACACGTATTTTTTTTTGCATATACTGCGGCTGCTTTTGGGAAACCTTTATCGCTATTACATGAGAAGGTGAGGGGATCGATTTGGATTGTTTGTCTGGCTCTCCGGATATTTTCTGAAAACGTTTCAAAAGTTGAGATGAGCGCAGCGCTACGGTGACACGTTTTTCTGACTGCAAGACTGACTTTGTACACAGATGTCTCAGTTATGCCAGAAAGTTGGAGATGAAGGTGAAAAACGCCCCCCAAACCCCCCCAGTATGTTTTCCTGTAGCTGTCCTGTGGTTGAGTGTGAGTGAGCGAGGGGCAGCTCAGGTCATTGAAGAAGTCTGGTTTTGCAAACAGCCACTCTTACTGATAGCTACACCTTAACAGGTCTGACCTCCCTCCTGGCTCTTACTTTCACACTTCAAACACTTAATGGCAGCTGCCTGGCAGTTTTTTTTCCACTTCACAAGTCGAGGAAGAGGTAAATGATTTTACTCTGCTGCGAGGGCCGAGGCTGCTGATTTTAGTGATGGTGTGGTCTGATTATCTAATTACGTCTATCTCTAAATGACACCGGGACTCTGTAAGCCTTTTAACCTTAGAGGTAAACTGCCCGCGTTAATGTTTCCTTTTAATTTGTGCTTTATTACATGTCACTGAAAATATGTTTGAAATGATCATTCACACCATTTAAAAAAAAAAAAAAAGAAAAAAGAAAAAAAAAAGCCTAATGTCAGTAGCTTCCCCCTTTGTGGGACAAACTTCTCTGACCCATCGGGGTCGCCACATCTGGAGACGGATATCTCATAACGAGCGACAGTGAGAATGATTTTTAACTGGAAATTTGAAGTAACTGAAAAGCAGACCGGTTGGCTCAAGACTCGAGGTGCAGAATCGAAAGGTGCCAGTATTTTTTATTTTAATGACTCGTGCAAAGTGGCACCAATACTTATAGGAAAATGACTCCCTAATGAGTCTTTTTGAAGGAATTTAAGCCCTCGTTTTAAGTCTGTGTTACCTCACTAAACAAAAGTTTATGTATTTCAGTGGAATTTTTGACTGTTTAAAAATGTATTTTTCCCTTGATTTTTTTCTTTGGGGGGAGGACGAAACCTCCCCGGGGGGAAAATCTAAAATTTATGCAGAAAAAACCTCAACCAGATTTATGATTATCTTAAATAAATATTGAGGTCCAGCCCTGGGTTTCATTGGCCCGTGAGCCAGCAGGGACCGAGCGTTTACGATCTTTTTATTATAAACAAGCGACAGCTCTTACACCGGCTCGTGTGTTTTGTTGGACTTTTGACTCTTTTTACACATAAACTTCAAAAGTTTGGCTTTCTGCTTTCTTGCGTTCTCTTCAGGAGTTTCTTCAGCATTCGTATCAAGAAGAATGTGTTGAGATAGCTGCTCAGGTTTAATAAGCAGTGACACACGCCAATCACCGTGTGACATCAGTCTTTAGGGGCATCGCTAATACTCTTACAATGACTTAATCTGCTCTCGCTCTTCTCTGCGTATCCTTAATTTCAAGATGCTGGCGCACCCAGATTGGAGGAGATTGTGTGTGTGTTTTTTTTTCTTCTTTCTCTAAAGTCAAGTCTTCCAAATGAATCTCGTCAACAAATTAAGGCATGATTAACAGGAGCAATTACACCGAGGAACCAGCTGAGCTGAGGAGAATCAAGCTAAAGTGGAGGAGATTATCTGTCTTATTAAGGAGAATCACTTTAGGGTTTGATTGCTTTCTGTTTTTCTGTTGAACTCCTGTTTACTCTGTAACTAATGATGTTGTCTTTGCAGCCGTTTTCCTTTAGCGTGCAGATCAAACACACACGTTTAGTGCAGCAGCTCCTGTTTTCTCTGGTGGCATCAGCGATGATGGACGTGACACATTCAGGAATTGCTCGAGCTTTGGAAAGTGTGCTTTTTGAGGAAAATCCAAGTATGCAAATCTTTATTCATATGTCAGAATATGGCTGGGCATCACAGCTGAGGCTGAAGTTTCTGTCTTTCACACTCACGCTGGATAGAGCGGGTCAATAAACAATCTGAGACGCATTATTTTTCAGGACCAGGCAAAGCTTTGGCCGGGCCTCACCCAGCATGCCGGTGGCCTTGATCGTGTTTGAACGCCAGTCATCACCTCAGTTTGAAGTAGTTGTTCCCGCATCAACCGTTCCCGTTACGGTCCTGGACAACACATGTTCGGCGTGTGGACTCGTCTGCGCCAGGCACACGCCGACATATTTCATAATAATCGAGTCTCCAACTTGGGCTGAAATTTACTATGTTTCAGTGTTGTTGTGAAGCTCAGACTTTCCCTCCGTACGCTGCCAGTGAACTCTCGGCTCCTGAGGCCTGTGGCCATGTGCTGCGTTCTCTTAAGTTCAAGTTTGGAGTTTTGCTCAATTTGTTAATTTAGTTTCCCTATAAATTTAGAACAAGACCGGTCAGTGTGTGCATACCTCTGCAGAGGGAAAACCGGATCCAGATTGGTTTGACATTTTCTTGAGAACATCACGATGACGCGTCCTTATTTAAATCGGATATTTATTCCAACTTAAGTGAGTCCGGTTTTATTCAGTCTTGGTGGTGAACGATTCTACGCAAACATCTCTTATTACTGATCCAGACTCATAAGATTTTCCTTTTCCATAAATTCCTTTACAGAGGTAAATATGAACACAAAAAAAGAAACCGAATATGTTTTGGTACTTTTAATTGAGCAATTACAAAAAGCTTTTGAAAGAGAAGGAACAAGAAAAACAGAAGAAATTCAGGTCTTATAAATACAGGAAACTCCAAAGTTTGACCCTCAAGCTTATTCTCTGTATGATATCAGGGCGAGCTGACAGGAAAGATGGGAGGCCCGTCTCTAAAAGGATTTATTGAGACGACTTGGGTTTTTTTGGGGGGGTTTTTTTTTTGAAGGCACTGCTTCCTCCCTCTCATGCTCCTCATGCCCTTTGTTTTTGAAATTCCCATCTTTTGATTTTTCCTACTAGTTTACACTTTCTCAGTTTCTGGACTCGCTGAGGAGCACGGACTTTTTTTGGAGGCGTGAACCACAGTTGGCAAAAACGAAACAATTATTATTATTATTTTTTATTTATTTATTTTTGATCGAATGATGAAATTCCTGAAAGGGTTCCCACGGATGTTCCTCTTGCCTAAAATGTTTTCTCGAGTCCAGTTTCAAACGTCAGCATCGGCCTTTAACGATTCTTTTTTCTGGCCCGTCCGATCCTGCAGGACTTCATGAGTACAGGAGATATTCATGTGAAATTTTCAGGGATGAAAAATACATTTAAGCTCCATTTAAATCTGCAACCAGATCAATTTTACACCCACTTCAAGTGTCACAATCTAAAGCCGAGATCTGTTTTTGATCAGAACGGTTTTTTTCTGTAACCAGCTCTGAGCATCAGTATGATGAAATA
This sequence comes from Tylochromis polylepis, assembly GCA_015107715.1. Taxonomy (NCBI): domain Eukaryota; kingdom Metazoa; phylum Chordata; class Actinopteri; order Cichliformes; family Cichlidae; genus Tylochromis; species Tylochromis polylepis. The sequence goes on from VVHJ01005805.1 coordinate 19,455, forward strand.
TGTCATAGTTTGAATAAACTGCAACGGTTTAATGTGTGTGACGTAGAGAAACAGAAACAGCCACTGGTACCTGGATCTTTGATCTGACTTTGGATAATTCACTAGAGAAAACTTCAAGGCTTTCTGCCCTCACATCTGAAATGTCTCCTTTTTCTTATCTTTATCTTTTTACCCAAGACTCTTTTTCTTATTCCTTTTCTATTAAAACTGTTTCTATTTGTCTTCTTATAAGACTTTAAGCAAATGCAGCTCAGGGTGGTAACATTGTTGTCCCTGAGGTCTACATAACAGACTGATCACATCAATCTTATTCGCATATGTAAGTGAAGGTCATGATACTCGTATGATTCACTGATCTTAGGATTCATCGTGATTCACACGCCCTTCTGTGTGCTCAAAGGGCCGATGAAGGCTAAAAAATGCTGGAAACAACGGCATGAATTAAAGAGCGCTAAAGTTCATCAGTCCATCTTGCTTGGCACGCAGTGACAGATGCTGGCCTCTAAAGACCATCAAATTACTGAGGCATGCAGTTGGCAAAACACGGGGCTGTTAATGAGGTGCCAGAACATTTCAACTCCAAAACATAAAACCGATTGGAACGATGACAGGATGAAGAATTCCGATTTTACCTTTGCATACCAGCATGCTGTGAAACCAAGCGATTTGAAGCGCCTGTTTTTAGCACTAGAAATGACCTGAAGCTTCTTTAACTGGATTCAGACTAGAAATTTGGTTTTTTTTGTGTGTGTGTGTGTGTGTGTGTGTGTGTGAAATTCTGCTGTTGCCCAGAAGTTGCCTCTGTTCTCTTAAAGTGAATGAGACTCATTACAATGGGGGAAATGCCATCGAATAAACCTCTCTCTTGAGGTTGATTTAAAGTCGAGGAGGAACTGTAGGCACGAGAGGAAGTGGTTGGTAAAACCCGATGTTTCAGGGTTTTGAGTTTTGAGTGGATTCCAGTGCTCTCTGCCAGCGTTTGAGAAGTTAAGGCAATGCTTAATTGACTGGCAACAGTTCTGGTTTTCCACTACGTCGGGCTCGCTGTGATTCCTAATCTTACTGTGTCATCTGAACTCTGACTGTTGAAGTTTTACCCCAATCGCTCCTTGAAAGAGCTGCACTAACAGAGTCTCCCGTGCCCGCTTGGCTCATTGAGCGGATTAATTGGCAACGAGTCCCCCGTGGTCCAGGAACGTAGTTGCCTACTGACCCAAATCACTATCCCAACAAACTTCACCTACTTCCAAGGTGCACGGAGCAGACAAAGGTCTGATGACGTGAAGACTCGGGCGACACTTGAAGTATTGGGGAACAGCTTTATTAAGCGACCAATGCGTTTCGGCTTGCGGCCTTCATCGGGGTCAGTCAACATCCCGACTGGAAGCCACCGTCTCTGCTCCACCAGCTCACACCTGGGACCGAGTCTTCACGTAACCGCACGCTCGTCCCCGATGTGCCCGTACGTCGCGAAGCAGGCTGTGTATGCAAAACGGAGGCGTGGCAGGTTATTTGTTACCCTCAAGGCCATTTTGTGTTACTTGTATGTAATGTTTTGGGATTAAGCAAATATATCTTCTGAATTCAACTTGTGATTCGGGGATTATTCGTGTTAACGTGGTAGCCTCTTTTCAGGAACTGATGTACTTTTGATTTCGGGCCATATCTGTTGCCAACAGGGTTTTCCCCTATTTGCAACAGATATGAGATGTTTGTTTGAAGCAAAGCTCTGCCAGCTGAAAAGGATGTTTGCTTTGACAGCTCGGAAACGCGAGTCTCTACTGAAACTGCACGAACCTGTAACGAGTCCCAGCAGAAGTTTTACAAATGAAATTGTTTATTATTTTTTTTCAAGAAAAAAAAATGTGAGAAACTTGTAAAAGAACTTGAAAGCATCTGAGTGGATAGATGACTGGCTGAACAGTAAAACAGAAAATCTGTCTACTGTCGAGGCGACCTTTACCTGACATCCGTGGGAACACGGTGTGCTGAAGCTCTCTGCGTGACATGGATCCAAACAAACACAAAGAAACACCTTCAGATATGGCAAGCTTTTATTTACTGCAAAATAATTACCATCTGCAGATAATACAGTCTCGTCAGTTCTGTAAAATCAAACACAAACACAATAATAAACTCCCAAGCTAGAAACAAAATGCTACCTGGGATCCAATTTCATAATCATTCGAGGCCAAAATGAATGGTCCTAAACTGTAGTCATCTGCCATAGGCTTTCTAAAACTACAACTAGCCCCACCTATCCTCGGTTTCTTTCTTTATTTTTTGTGCAGATATTGTAGAATATGAAGATTTTAAATACTGCTCACTTTAAAGTTGTAGTCCAGCAATACAGTTAAATAAAAAATTAAAAAAAAACACATGAAGAAATGTTGCTGAGTGTTTAAAAATCACCTCAGTGGTGATTCTTTATTTTGTGTGGTAATAATCCTGAAAAGGATATAGCAACAGACATATACATTTCAAAATAAAATGTCATGGCTTAACTAAATGGAAAGCATTTATCCTCAGAGATCAGAGCTGTAATGCAACAAGGTTCAGACTCTAAAGCACCTTTAGTGCTATTACAAGTGTTTGGGAAGAGGTGGAGGGGACTTCCACGTATGACCTAAAGAGAGAGCTTCTCTGTGGGTCCACATTTACATTTACGTGCACGATTCGCATGTCGGATATAATGCACGAGGGGTCAAAGGGTATGCTCTAGGTCTTAGTGAGTTGGCCTAGAAGCCGCTTGGTTAATGGATTACATTCTATACCGCTGCGTGCAATGTGAGTTTCGTAACAACGTGCAGCCTCCCTCGGCGCTCACATACAGCACTGTCACTTCATGTGGCTTTGTTGTTGTTTTAAGCTCCCTGATAGGTTTAAGCTCGGGGTGAAAGGGGCCTTCTGTGTCAGGTCTGAGGTCACTTTTGTTATCATCAGACAGATCCAGTACATTAGAAGTATTCCCTAATCTCTTAAAACCCTCTGCTGGCCCAACTTTCATTTGTTGTAGAAGCATCAAATTAAAAAGAGCCATATTAACCAAAGCCCTACATTTGTTTTGCCACTTTTTAGGGATTGCACTTGTTGGCCTCAAGCTCTAGTCTGTGTAAATGCAACTTTTTTTTTTTCTTTTTTCCTCATGCTGATGATTAAAGCATTGCAAAATAAGCCCTGGGCATTTCTGTAGTATCTAGAGTTTATCTCTAAGAAAAATGGTTATTTTAAAGTTTTGGTTTTAATAAATATGATGAGACGTCAGTATTTGTTTACAGCTAAACTTTTTTTTTTTGTGGAACATTAAGGTCGTGTTGCTGAACGGTGAGAAGGCACAGTTTCCTCTGCTGACACACTGAAAACTCTTCACACTTGTTGTGTTTTATTGCATGTTAATCTTTCAGAGTGTTTAAGAGGGCAAAGGTTTAAAAACGGTGGATATGACACCAGTGTTTGTAGTGTGATGGACCATGCAGGTGTAGTAGAAGCTGGTCTGGAACATTTGGTGACTCATTTTATTCATATATAATTTTCCAATCTTATTTTGAAAGTCCCATCACTGAAAGCCAGCCAAGTGTGGCCCTTACTGTTTGTGTCTCAGGTTGCTTTTTGACATCATTTAGCTGCTTGTGGCTCACAGTATTTTTTTTTGTGTCATGCTCTCCTCTCTCAACGTTTGGAACAGCACAGCGCTCATCACTGTCACTTCTCTCTGACTAACTCATCAAAATTAAGAAGGCTGGGATTCATGATATCGACACTGCCAACGACTTCGGAGGAGAAACTGATCCTGGCTGTTACTCACAAGCGAGCCTTTCATGATCCAACACCAAGGAGATGTTTTTGTAACCTGCAAACGGGAATAACCGTGTTCTGGTTTTGCTCAGAGTGGCTCCGAACACACATCTGCATGCATGGCTTTTTTGTGACCACGCAGTCTCTCCGCTTAGACTGCATATTACAGCCCACCAACTGCACATGTGACGTTCAGGTTAACTTATGAGAAGTATAGCGGGAAAGGCGATTTGTCGATGGTGTCTCAAACTACCTGTGTTGGTGTGTCAACGCAACTTAAGTGTTTGAGAGCCCTCAGTATTTAGGTCTCGTGTAGTTCCTTACACTTTAACTCAGGCCTCAGTCACACAGGCCTGGAGGCCAGTTGGCATGCCCCTGACTAGTTGCAGAGGAAAATGTGTGTTCCTGTGGCTGTTTTGGCGACTGGTTGCTGGAGTTTGCTGGTAATTGCTTGCGTAACAGTGACCTCAGTGTGTTATGTGGTGCAGCACCAAAATCCTGCTTGTGGTTGTTTTAGCACAGGGGTGGGGAACTCCAGGCCTCGAGGGCCGGTGTCCTGCAGGTTTTAGGTATCACCCTGGGTCAGCACACCTGAATCACATGATTAGTTCATCAGCAGGCCTCCGGAGGACTTCAGGACATGTTGAGGAGGTCATGTAGCCATGTAAACCAGCTGTGTTGGATCGAGGACGCGTCTAAAACCTGCAGGACACCGGCCCTCGAGGCCTGGAGTCCCCCACCCCCGCTTTAGCACATTGCCATGGTTGTCCATAGTTAGTACAGAAGACCCCAACTTGTTTGCAAACACTCACAAACTACTAGTGGTTCAAAAGTGAACGGTGCAACACAAACTGGAAACAAATGCCATTTGCCTTCAAAGTCAAAGTTCACCTTTGGAAATGTGTTTGTTATAACTATTATTTTGAAGGTGAATTTCCTGCATTTGTGGTTTGTGTCACATTTTTCATGTTTCACTGCTGCTCTGTGGTTAGTGGGTGTTTTGCAGGCAAGTCGGCACCTTCAGTGTAAAATACAGGCAATTGTGGCAATCACGCGGGGGTTCTGGTGTAAGGGTTGTTTTCCCCTTTGTCACTGAGGCCTTACACCTTGCAGCAAATCAGCCGATCGACATTTCAGTGTGTGAACTGCTTTGACGTAAAACATCAAAGCGCAAGCTCTGTTTATTGGTAATAAGAAAATCTTAATGCCTTTTTAAACGTGTAGCAAATCTAGTATTTTTGTGCTATGTGTGTTTATGTGAGTTTTTAAAGACAAATAGACTCAGCTGATCGTTCAGAGGAAGTTGAGTTAGTTTTAATTTAAAGGAGATTAATGTGTTTTGGTGCTTCTTGTTTCTCTGAAGGAGCCTTTTTTTAAAAACAGGAAATAAACAGTGAAGGGCTGAAAGGCTCCCTTTTGTTGTCGGTAATATTCAAACCAGTATAGTCGCCATTAACCAGTTTACTGCAACACAGCTGAAGGCCTCCATAGATCATTAGATAATCAGCTCACTACAAACCCTCAGTGGGAAAGCACTGCTCTCTCTACACATGCTTTCTTTACTCGCATACAAATATGAAATGATAAACCAGCAGTGCTTTGGGTTCAGTTAATACAAGGAGCAGTTTGTTGGTCGACCCTCACACTGAACCTGCACAGACAGGCCAATGCAAGGACTACAAATGCTGTATCGTGAAAGAAATGGCACATATTGGCTTAAAAAGTCTGTGAGAGAGCCCTCAAGCTCTGGAGATTTTCTCAGTGGGACGGCTCTGAGCCCTCACAGATTTTATCATGATAGATGCATGTCAAAGTCTGAGCGTCTGCGATGGTGGACCTGGGACTGGTTCGTGCAGAGACACAACTTTCCATATGCAGCATGGTTGTTATTCTATTCAGTGTCCAGGGTTGCTGTCTGAAGCATGCAGGTATAATCAGGAGAACTAACCAGTTAGTAGGCAAACAACATAAACGGGTAACAGGAAGGCGGGAAAGGCTGGTGCCCTACAGCGGCAAGGTAAACGGGCTAAGCAGGTGGGGGCATTAGGTGAAACTTGGTGGGGGCAACCTGTGGACAGG
>VVHJ01005809.1:4938-19087 GCA_015107715.1 Tylochromis polylepis
GTGTGTGTGTGAGAGAGAGAGAGAGAGAGAGAGAGAGTGAGAGTGAGTGTGAATGTGAATGTGTGTAGAAATAGGGTCAAATCTCAACATTTTACTTTATTCTCATTAAATCCAAACAGGTCAATGCATGCAAACAGTGAGCAGCATGAAATCGATATGCAAACAAACATTTAGGGTATACACACATGTAAATTCATGCATACATACAACTGCAAACACACATACACAACACCAGTTAGAAGGGGACTTAGAAATGTGATCAATAGTATTGATCCACCCTGGCCTTGCGACGCTGAAGGCCGTTGCAGTGAGGTAATCAGGGTTATAGCTGCGCACTGAACAGGAAGAAAAGCAGAGAGAAGGAGAATGATGGAATGGACAAAAAATATTAGGCGATGAAGCAAAGAATAAAAGAGAGGAAGGAAGAAAGGAAGGCTGGAAAGGAATTGATAAGGAGAAGAGGCTGAAATGAACAATGGGAGGAAAGTATAACGAGCCGGAAAACATGATATGTTAGGCAAAATGTATGAGGATCTCTACAGAATCTTGTTCTAGAAGCTTTACACTTACAAAGATATCACACCAAAATGCCATATGTTGGCAAGTGATCATTATCATCCTCAGCCTGAGAACCCCACGGCCTCTTCTTGCTCTTAATGTTCTCATCCTTCTTTTTTCTCACTTTATACCTTGTAGTCAGTCATTTGAGCTGTAGCCCTTTAGTTACCAGGTGTTCCACCCCATGTACTAAACACTGTTCTCAAGGCTTTTTAATTCTAACTCTCAACTTTGTAGCTAGCATTGGCACTTTTAGTTCTTGCTCTAGTTGTTGTAGTAAATCTCGTTCAAGGATTTCAAGTCATGCCTGCTCTCTGTTGCTTCCTCCTTGCTCTCTACTAGTGCTTGTTTCATTATAGTAGTTTTTCTTCTTTGATTTAACAGTGATTGTAGAGAAAAATATGAAACATCTAGAGAAAGAAGGAGATGGCTTTTGTTTGTTTATAAAACTCAAACATAGCCGGAAATGGAAAAGGTTATGTGTGTCACCATAGCCATAAGTCCACAAGAGTGCCCTGGTTCATAGGCTTTAATATAACAGTCATGGGCCGTTGCCACTGGAACTCTAGACAGAGACTGTCCTCCCCAGACAACAGACGGATCGGTCCTGTGTGCAAGCTGTCATAACAATCTATAGTTACATTTTTAGGTTAAGTGAGCTATTACAGCTATGTGAATAGCTGAAGATAAAACATGCACTTGTTTCCCACCAGAACTGGAACAGAGCAAGTTGTATTTTAAGGCGAAGTATGAAATGTTCCTAATGCTAGCCAAGTAGCTGGATTACCCATACATAATAAAATTGCAAGTGAAAACATCAGTAAACAGTGAAAGACTTTAATCCTCCCTAACTTTACCTCCTAATGCAGACCTATATATAGTGTAATATAGTGTCTCTATCTCTCTTAGTCTAGGCTTTTTATTCGTTCTTGCCTGAAGTTCATAACGTTATAGCTATTCTAGCCCTAGCTGTTGTTGTATGTTCTCTTTATAGCGCTTACTGTTTTTGTTGGTTCTTCCAGCCCTTTACTATGTCTAGAAGAAGACATGTTGCTTTTTATGTCTCACGGTCATGTTTTTCCTTACTTTAAGCCATTGAGAGGTCTGCATTGGAATTTATAAGGTCCTAATGTAATTTTAGCTGTAGTCTGCACCATTGTTCTAGCACTATGCTTTAGAGTTGTACATGAAGAGTTTTAAGTTTAGCTCGGTTCTGCTGTAGGCCTTGTTATTGTTCTACGTCTTTGGTAGTTTAAGTTGTTTGCCTTATTTTGAGCGTGACTCAAGTTCTTGTGGTGAATCTAGTTTTATCCTTAGGACCTATCTGTTCTAGCTCCAGGTCTTTTGTATTTTAAATCTAGGGCCTCTGGTCCTATAAGCTGTTGTTCTATTTGTCTTTTCATTGTTCTCTTTTCTTTTTTTTCCTTTTGGATTGTTATCTTAAGGCTGCACCCGTTCTTGCTTTAATCGTTGTACATCTAGCCATCAAGGGATTCTAGATTGATTTTTTTTCCCCCCCATTCACTGGAAGTTTTATTTTTCGCTCTTGAACGTGTAGCATTGAAGCAGTTCTGGTTCTAAACCCTCTAGCTGTTTTTTTGCTCCTACTTTAAGCCTTGTTCATGTTTTACTCTTATAGTAATTGTTGCCCTTAGTTATTCTACACCTTCTAGCTATTCTAGCTCCAATTATTGTACTGTCATTCTTTTTCTAGTTGTGTTTCTAGTTGTCTCTAAGCGTTTGAAAATCATGCCTGTGAATTCTCACCTCTTCTCATTTTAGCTTCAGGTTGGTAATTATTCCAGGCACTAGACTCCATAGTTTTCTAGCTTTCTAGCCAGCATGGTTTAACACATGAATATGAATCTTATATAACAGTCATATTACACAGTTAAACAAATTATATTGATTTTACTGTCACCTGTTTCAGATATAAACATTGAGTAAAATTTAGCATTATTGTTTTTCAGTATGACAGCAACAGGCCTTGTAGTTGTTGAAGCTCAAGGTCTTCTAGTAAATTCTACTACTAGGCCTTGTGATCATGTAGCACTGACCTTTTCCACTACTGTGGAGGTTTGTGGCAGCATTCATTTGGAGACAGATTGCTGGACCGTCTGACTGAGCCACACACTGCTGACCTTCCACCTCTGAAAATGGTTTCCAGCTGAGAGACATTTTCTCAGCATGGAACCAATTTCAGTTTCTTCCTGTTCAGTTTGCACAGGGATGGATCTGTTACAGAAACTCAACCTGTGGGAGATTCTATGTGTTTTAAAAACCCACATCAGCAGTTTGAACTGATGAAAGCAGAATCACTTACCAAAACTTGAAATTAGTGTTAACGATTTCCTTAAAAAAAGCAGATATTTGCTCTTTTATTTATATCATCAAGAAAATTTTACATAAACATGATTATTACTTGGCATTTAACATGCATAGAAACGATATTTATATAAACAAACACCAGGAAAAAGACAAATTGGGGGAAAGGAGAGAAGATTCAAATGTAAACTTAAGTCTGAGGAGGAAGAAAAATGAATTAATGGCTTTTGAATGAAAACCCAGAACACGTTCACACTTCCCTCCCTCTCTGATATTTCTTTTCATTCTGATCTTTCTTTTCATCCTGCAGCTTTCGGCTCCTATGTTTTATTTCCCGACTCTCTGCGTTTTCTGGATGTGAATCTGTGATCAAAGACCACTAAAACTGCTCCGACACCGTTTTCGCTTCACGCTACAGATTTCATCCCTGATGCTATCCTGCTGTGAGCACACTAGATTGGTCTCTGAATACTCTTCCTCTCTCTGTGATCACACGACACCTCGGCTTATTGATCAGCTTGTATTGATTATGAGTGATTAGCAGCCTTTTTTTAGGGATATTTTCCAACAGAACAGGATTTGGTGCATTCATCTCATCAAATTACTTTCTGGATTTGGCCTATTAAAAAGGATTTAAAACTGCTTGTTTGGCTCAGGTTTTACATTTTACATTTACATTACCAAAGTTGACAAGATTCACTGGCAGCTAAGCACTAACACCTCCTGGAGTTTGTCTTCACCACTTCCCTCAGTCCTCTGGTACACTTGACTAAAGCTTGAAACCTCTCTCTGACCTTCAGAAATCTAAGCTATCCGCCTGTCAATTAGACCCCCTTCCTACTAACTTAGTAAAATCTTGCTACCCCCTCTTTCCCCCATAATAACTACTATTATTCTTTCCTTCCTTATCTCTGGTATTGTTCCCTCATTTCTCAAGTCAGCTGCAATAAGTCCTGTACATAAGTAACCTGTTGCAGATCCCAGCAATTTCAATAATTTTCCTCCAACCTACCCTTTCAACCTAAAATCCTTGAGGAAATAGTTGCTCCTCAGCACAATGCTCACTTGTCTGGCAATAACCTGTATAAACAATTCAAGCTTGATTTATTTGCCCTTCATAGTACAGAAACAGCCTTCGGAAAAAAAATCAGTAATGATCTCCTCATGACAACTGACAGTCGAATGTTAACCATTTTCAGCCTCTTAGATCTGAGCACAGCCTTTGACACTATATCTCATAACACTCTTAATATTAGTTTCCATTGCTATGCTGATGACACCCAACTTTGTGTCCACCAAACCTATCACCACTCTTGCACCCATCACCCTCTGTGTTTGGAAATCAAATCCTGATTTTCTCGCAACATTCTCAAATTGAACAGAGATAAAAATCTATGTTCTCCTCATTGGCACCAAATCCACTTTGTCTAAATATAACAGCTTTTTGCTCCTCTCAGGTCAAGAGTCTGGGTGTCATCCTTGACATCATGCTTTCTTTTGAAATGCACATCAATAACATCTCGAGGTCCTCATGCTTTCATCTTCGTAACGTTAATCACCTTTGTCCATGTTTCACACAATATTACTGCCATCCTTTCCACACCTTGCTTACATCCTGCATCGATTACTGTAACTCTTTTCTTTTCGGTCTTTAGAGTCCATACATAAACTTCAACTGGTCCACATTTCAGTTGCTAGCATGATCACCAGAAATTCTTCCATTAGTCACAATACACCTGTCCTTCAACACCTCCAATGGCTTCCAGTTAAATAACCGTATTGATTTCAAGATTCTACTCCTCGTCTTTAAGACAATCTATAATCTTGCTCTGCAGTACGCCTCTGAACTTCTGGCCGTCGACACACCCATTTGCACTTTCAGGTCTTCTCTCCATCTCACTGTCCCTTCCCCCCATTTTACTATTATGACTACCATTCTGCTAAGAACATTTTAACATATGAATCTATGGGGATTGACTCACTTTTGGAGCTGCCTCAAGTGAACATAAGAGGAACTGCAGTTTCTTTGGCTTTCCTGGTTAGCTTTAACTGTACAGTTTAATTATACAGTTTAATTTTGCAGCTGCTTACCAGTAACAATGAAAAAGGTACTGCTAAAAAGAGGGGATTTGTGAGTTTGACTGATAGGTAACATAATAACAGCAGTGGCTGTAGTGACTCCAGTCATGCTCACAAAAGTATGGGATGTGTTTGACTATCTCATACACCTGTGCTGTGCATCTGGAGGGCAACACAGTGAGCAGCTGTGAACAGTGTAAGTTTCTTATGCAAAACTTTATATTCAGCAATGTATTTTAAAATTTACCACACATTTTAATGTCCATTTATGTCCATTAAAACCAAACTTTAGATCAAACTGTGAGTTTAACCTTGTTTAATCTCACCTTCCACCTTCATTTTAGATCTAATCAATATTTTTGACCTTTTACCTCCAATCGAAACACATCTCAGGAAAAACCATGAATTTTAATTTAATCTCCCACTAAAAGTGATGACCCCATTTACACAAAACTCCTATAGTGAATTCATAAACTCATTAACAGTTAATCTGATGGTGATTCATCTGATTGTTAAAATGACAGTTAATTAAGTACAAACAGGTCAGTGGGAGTAGGGACAAAGTGGGCCAGAGGTGTCACTGTTCTGTGTGTCGTGGGTGTCAGTGACATGTATGACATTTATTCTCTTTGTACTGGGACAAAAAGCTGTTTTAAAATTCTCATTCATGAATTTGTGTGTGTGTGTGTGTGTGTGTGTGTGTGTGTGTGTGTGTGTGTGTGTGTGTGTGTGTGTGTGTGTGTGTGTGTGTGTGTTATGACAGCTACTCCCTTCTTGCCATTTTGACAGTAAGCTACCTTGTTATTGTCATTGTATTTTTGTGTGTGCGTGCGTGCATGTGTCTGTATAATTGGCTTCCTGTTGACCGGTTGGTAATTGTGTCTGACAGCAGTAAAGGTCTCCGTTAACAATGTGCAGACCAAACACTTATTGGGGTTTTAACCTGCAGACACACACACACACAAACACACACACACATACAAGGGTGTGTGTGTGTTTTCCACAGACAGCAGTGACACCGCATCCCATGAGGCAAACATGATCATATTCACTGTATGAGTGTGTGTGTGTGTGTGTGTTTCCTTTGATTTTGTTTCCTTTTTTCAATATTTGTTCACGTTGTTCTGTCATTTTCCTGACAGATACCATTTTCTTTTTTTTCTGAATCAATTTTGACAAAATCTATGTCGTCTGGAATATAAATTACTCTCTTGTTCAATTAAGACCTTCAAACAACCCTGATGAAATGAAGAATGGCTTTGAAATTTTCATTTTTAATACTGTTTTTAGTTATTTCAGAAAAAGAAACCTGCTCATTTTTCACATTTAGGTCGCTGCGTTAGAGTTAACTATTTTCGATTGTTGTTATTTACAATTATTGTTGGAGTCTACTATTAGTACCCAGACGGCATATTAGCATGACTGCTTTATGCATGTTATATTAATGACAACAACTTATCAGAGGCTCCTGAGAACTAAATATTGCTCTTACATTAATAACATCTAACTATCTACAATCTTCTAAGCAGGGATGACAAGCTCATGTTACTTTGTGAGATACATACAACACAATTTGATCATGAGCGGGCTGGACCATTAAAACTATGGCCCATTAACAAATAAAAAAGACAAGCAAATTGTTTCCCTGGGGGATGGCATGCCATCATGGCAGTTGGCTATCACTTCCTCTGTTGTAGGTCTCTTCATGGTAAATCAGAGTTCTTCCTTTCTACTGTCGGCAAGTGCTGCTCATAGTGGATAATTAGGTTGTTGGGGTTTTCTCTCTATTACTGTAGGGGCTTTATTTTATTGTATAAAGTGTCTTAATGTGGATGTTGTTGGTAACGGGTACTATGCAAATAGAACTGAAGTGAAGAAAATGTCTTACTGTGAACCCACTAACAGAAAACTTTGTGTTACATAGTGAAAAAAAGAACTTTCCAATTGTTTAGAGGGATACTTACAATGAAAAAAACACTTAATTACCCCTCAGCCATAAAAGGCTGACGGGGTATTGTTTTTACCCTGCTGGGTGGGCAGGCGCGCGGTGTGGACACCTGAGTTCGTGAATGTGATAACCTGAGAACCACGTGCTTCAAATTGATACCATAGATGTAGCTACTAAAAATTTCAGACAAGTTTGAATCTGAGTGACCTCCACCTCAAGGTCAACGTCAGAGGTCAAGTTTTCTGAAATTCTTGTGGACGATTTCAGAAGGAAGTCACCTAGGATGTTTACATTCATACCATCGGTGCATCTACGAACTTTGGATGAGTTTGAATCCCAGTGTCCTTGACCTCAAGGTCAGAGGTCAAGTTTTCTGAAACTCTTTTGAATTTGACAACACGGTGACATAGGATTTTGAAATTGGTACCATATGTGTATCTACTAGAAGGCTGATGGGTAGCACTGGCGTAGTATACTTTCTTCCTTCAGTGTACGACAGGCCATGGCTGATGTTTTTGTTAGGGAGAAGGTTGTAAAACTGATGAAAAGCATTAAAATAAAATCAGATAGTTCTGCCCTTGCAATTCTCACTGTTTCAAAAGTCACCCTGACTTACACAAGCTTTTCTACTTAAAATGATAAACCTAAGTAGGTTGTTGTCATGAAAGTGCAACAACTTCAGTTTTTCTCTTACTTTTTGAAGTCTTAACCTTCAAAAAGTGTCTAATATGTTCTTTCTCCATCACTGAATACAAGCAATAATTTTGTCAGTACATGTCTCACTCTAATTTTATTCCATTGCTGTTTAGAATAGCATATCTTATAACATCTGTTGTGACTGTATTTATTTTAACCTGAAGGTTTTGCTTTTAGTTCAACTAAACCAAAGCAATTTTCCAAGTATTTCAGTATTTTGGAGCTCTGATGGCTATTTGTTTTTTCTGTTTTTATTTGATACCACTTTTAATAACTTTAGATGTCTGAGATGTAGCATTTCAGCAAAGACAAGCATCTCACTGACACATATCATGAGAAGATTAAAAAAAATGCTGCGTCACACCTCTTCACAGAGTTTCACACATTCAGCAAAAATCACTTTCCGTTAATCTGAGTGTGTTGTGCACACACGCACACTTCACCCGCTCTGATATTAACACCAATTGGTCTTAATTAGCCTAGTCCTATTCAGCCTGCTGTGTTTCCTGCTAATTACTGTGAGTGTGTGTCTTTCTGTCAGCCCAATCAATTGCAGTCTGTTTCTTTTCAGAGTGTAAATTAAATTAACGGCAGCAGATGTTTAAACGCTTTGGAAAAATAATAAAGCTCTCACATTTCCTTTCCTTTTTTAAAAAAAATACTGCTCTATTTGTAGATTTTTGTGAAATAAAACATAAAAAAACATGGACCATATAAAATGAACTTTGTACACATGAAAATTAATTTTGATATAGATATAATAACTGTGATAAATCAGCAATGGTTGCATGTTTTCCAATTTGAAACTCGTGATATCTTTGCCTGTTTGTCACCAGGTATGACTATTTTAATCATACTGGGTGTTACCAAATGTCCTTCATATTTTATTGGTATTTTCAGTATAGTGTCAATGGAGCTTGTGAAAGACACCCTAGTAAAAGCTGATATTATTGATCGCCTTGATGTTTTCCACTACTGACTTCTCTAAAAATCACAGGGATTATTGCATAAAAGCTCATTGTTAGCTCTGTATTTGTATTATTGGCTTAGTAGTTTGCATAATTCACAGTTGCAAATAATCCTTATTCATGTTAGACTGAGCCTTGGTGCAGGCCCTCAATTCATCCTCTTTATGAAAGAAGCTATTTTAGCTCCCGTTTCAAGTCAGCTGTCTTCTGATTGGCTGCCCCTTGTAAAACACAAGGTGAAACAGCACCTGGGCAGGGCTTCTGTGATCTACTATAAAGAGCCATGAGTGTTTGGAGCTTTTGGCTCATATGGATTACTTGTACATGCTCTGAGCTTATCATTTGAAACTTTGGCCATGTTTTATGTGAACATTCACCATGGAAACTGGAGTTATACTACAGGGAAAAAGGAGAAGCAAAGTAGGCCTCCTTTATGCTACAGTTACACAGTTAAATATAGGGACCACGTTTTTGACCACTCACAGTCAGTTGCCATCTTCAAACATATTTTGGTAGATCAAGATAAACAAAATAATAATAATAAAAAGTAATAATAATAATATATAATATAGATCACCCTGCTATCAGTCTGCAATTGAATGGGGTCAAGTTTGCAATTATGTGATAATACAGCAATTAACTGTGATGAATCAGTGGTGATCACAAAACTCTTACTGTCTTACAAACTTGTTGTCATGTACATACACAGGAATTCCCATTAAACAATAATTCAATACTTACACAGACTGGTTCTCATATAGCCCTACCTAAGCACTTTATACGACGTGTCTCATTCATCCAAGCACTTTTTTCTATGACATATGTACTATCAATCTAGCACTGACACTCCAGTGGATGGATAACAGAACAACTTGGGGTTAGTATCTTGCCCGAAGATATTTGGCATGCAGACTGAAGCCGCCAGGGATTGAACCACCAACCATCCAATTAGTAGATGACCTGGTCTACCTCCTGAGCTACAGGCATCCAGATACCTCCACAAATAATGACACATTTGCTTCAGGATGGCATTTTAACTGCAAAACGTTATAAGTATTTGGCAGCAATGGAATACAATCAAAGTACAACCATTTAAGTCAAATCCACTATTACAAAGAGATGCATCCCAGACAAGTTGCGCTCATCAGCACAGACTGACTTAGAGTGCTTGTAACATGTTAGTGTACTATTATTTGCAAACCTTCACCAATCTGTCTGAGAGTAATTGCAGTGAGTCTGACCTAAACTGTGATTGTTTCGGCACAGGTTGCCTCCCGCTGGTTCACTTGTGCAACTGCCTCTTGATCAAAAATTTGATCCATCCTGTTTTTACTTCATGTCTAGTGTGACATGAAGAGCAACTGAATTCAAGTAATGCTGAACTAATTCAATAATAAAGTATTCCAGTTCATGACTCATATTGTTGTTGTTGTAGCTTCTTTGAGCACTTCTTTTTATGATCTCGTAACAACCGAGAAAAAATATGTTTAATTGAAGTGATTTCCTCCTGCTGTCCGTTGACTATGGATTGGTTGGTGCATGTGGTGAGCTCAGCTGGGAGATAGAGAGATCATGGGAGTTTTAGCTCAATGAGAGACAGAGGGTGGACAGCAGGTGAGGCTTGTTAATAAAGGCTTAATGCTAAACGCGCGCACACTGCTGTCCAGCTGGTGTCACAGCTCACCGCAGATGGGACCTTAACAAACTGTGTGCCTACATGCATTGCTAATTTTGGGGGGTAAGGGGGTATAAATACTGTATTTTTACACAGTGTCGTAGTGAGGACTCAGAGACTTTGTCTTTGGGGACAAAAAGCAAGTCCCCGGGGTCAGGGTGGAGCCAGTATTTCATGGTGTAGACCAGCCCACGTTTTTGTGGTGAAACAATGAGATAAATGAAGCTACCATTCATGTCTTATTGTCCTGCATTTTTTATTGAGTTGATATTTAATATTCACTGGAAGTTGATATTGATATGTTTGTCAGTTACTTCAATATCACTGGCATCTAACTGTGGTTGCAGTTGCAGTGTGTCTGTTTGTCTTTCTTTCTCTTTTTCCCTTTTCTCATCATCAGACTTTCAGTACTGAATGGTGTTGAGAGCCACAAGGAAACATAGACATTACATAACAGAGCAGCTACTGATTCTGTATTATTATTGAGTAACTGCACATAAAAATACCACTCTTCAAAATGTCCTCAAAGAATACATTTATTTTTCTTTAAATGATCTTAGAGGTACCCTGCCTCTCACTCTGTGTAATCTGGATTAAGATCCAACCTCGCCTTCTTAAATACTTGGAAAAGTATTTAAGAAAACAGATGGATGGATTTAAATTTTGAGGCAAATTGTGTGAGACACTGAGTTACACGAATAACAGCCTGTTTGACTAAACTGGGAATTTTTGCTTGGTAAATTTGCCAATTTGTCGTATTCAGTAACAATTTACAGACTTGATGTTTGGGTTAAGCCAACTCTAGTGTTTTTAGTGACTGACATGTCCAGTCTTGCTTTCTGACCCTAATAATGAGCATATATTACATAATGAATAAGCACATAAACAAACAAGAGTGTTTTTTCATGAGGGATGTTTTCTTCAAACTTCTGTAGGACCAAAGCCCATGTACAACCACTGAAGTCACCCCCTGCTGGCCTTTAGGAATAATGCAAGTTTAAGGCAGTTCTGGAATCCATCTTTTTATATAGTCTATGATCAGTATCCAGAGGCTGTCTCGTAGCTATTGAAAGCAGAATATGAAGCCTACCTTTGCAGAAGCTTAACTAACTTGATAGTTGCTGAATTATATTAATCTGCATGAGTGAAACACTGGTCCAACAGCTAAATGAGCCACCAGGAGAGCTCTTGAAGCTTCCAGTGACCACCTCAGTACTGCAAGTCACCTTAATGTTTTGACAAGGTTAAATTAAGGGTGGATTCAGTATAAGGTTAAAATCATGGTGGAACCCAGAGCCTTTATTTACTAATTACTTTTTATTAATGATGAAATAACATAAAACAGTAAAATGACCACAAAGTTGTTCTGCTTATTAACAGTTATCAGAGATAGTGGTATTATTTCACAAACACCTGTAGAATGTTTTGGAAGGTTATGTTTGTTCACAGCAGAAAACATGTTCTTATTTCATAATATTTTGTTTTTCTTATTTATAGATTGCATCGCCACCTGATATACGTGTTTTTCATTCTCAATTCTGCCATTACAGTAGTACCAAAGTTCAGTTAAATGTGTTTTAGCCAGTGAAACTGGAGAGGCTTGGGTTACACGTTTTCAACAGTTACCCACTTCAGCAGATAAAGTGAGTCTGTATGAATGTGAAAGTTATTCAGCCTCCAAGTGCAGGTCTAAAATTACTTATTATGAGACAGGCTTTGGAGGGCAAAAAATGCCATTAATGTACCACTTGTTTCTGACCTTCACAATCTGTGCTGTCAAGTAATAAAACTCAGTACATCACCGTCTTAAATCATTAAACTCAAAATCTATGAGTTGAAATAAAACAGTTTTCAGACTATGGGTGCACAAAAGAGGTTCTACATGGTAGCATGATCAGTTCTGCCTAAAAGCTGGATTACTCTATACTGTACTGATATAATTTTTAATAATATTTTTAAGCCATGCTTACATGGTGTGTCTCTAGGAATGGTAACTTTGGTCCAGGCTAAAATATGTGACCAGATGTTATATGGATAATGTGGGAGGGTTAACTTGGAATTCATAATTTTGGGGAGGCTAGGGTTGGCTTGCACATGTACTTCTACCTACACAGAGAAGGATTATGATAGACAGACCATATATACACGATACTGCCAAAAGTATTTGCTCGTCTGCCTTTGCACTCATATGAAGTTCTTAATCCAGCTTTAACTCTTCAGTCTTTCTACAAGGTTTAGAAGTGTGTTTGTGGGAATTTTTGCCCATTCTTCCAGAAGTTTATTTGTTTGTTCAGCCACTGATGTTGGTTGAGAAGGCCTGGCTCACAGCCTCCACGCTAATTCATTCCAAAAGTGTTCTATCAGGTTGAGGTCAGGACTCTTTGCAGGCCAGTCAAGTTCTTCTACACCACACTCACTCATTCATGTCTTTATGGACCTTTCTTCATGCATTGATGAGTAGTCATGTTGGAACAGGAAGAGTTATATCACAGAGACTGAAAGCAATAGAGCTACTGCAGACAAAACAGTAATATGAGTGTGTGTGAGAGGAAAAGCACTGTACAGTATTAAAAGTCCTTAAGGTCTTGCCACAGGACCATTGAATTATATGGTGTGTTTAGTTTTTCACACAACTACAGAGGGTCCTGGAAAAACTGTCTTTGTGCACATCAGCTCTGCTCTGAAGTTCAGCAACAATGACTTTTGTTTCACTTTTGAGATTTTAAGGTAATTGTACTAATACTAATCATGATAATTGTTGTTAATGTGCACAGAGACAATGGAAAACTGGTTTCCAGTCAAAGTTACGTAAAAGAAAAAAAAATCAGTAAGTTGCTGATCAGACAGGAAGTGGTGCCAAAGTCTGGTGTAGCTCCGGGTGTCAAGCAGATATGAAGAAAGTGGCTGTGTGCTGTTTCTGTCAGGTTTCAGTTAGGTCACTCTGAGATGAGTCAGCTTGTGTGATGATGCTTACTGAGTGACAGCGTGAGCTTTGAGTCAGTGTGTAAGGGGTCAGACCTCCATTTAACTCTATCAAACTTTCCTTTTCTGCTTCACTTTTCACTGCTTCCTGCTAACTTAGCACTTCTTTTCCTCGAGTTCATTCTTTGAGGTGCTACAACTTTTTCAAGCTTAACAAGCAGAAATTTTCAGCCTTCAGCAATCATATCGCAATAACATTTACTCCAGAAAATAATGCATAGTTTAGGTTTCTTCTTTTCTTTTTCTCCTTCTTTCTTGTTTTATTTGTCTTTCATTTCAACTCAATTAAATTAATTACATTCAATTACATTCAATTTTATTTATGTCACAAGCGGAGACCCACACACTTGCACACACCGGTTTGTTGCCGTTACAAAGGCTTTTATTCAATAGTTTTTACTCCTCACACAGACACCAGCTCCCCTGGCGTCTGTCGCACTCGCTCTCGTGCTTCCTCTCTCGATCCCACTCCGCTCTCCTCCTTTTCACTGTTTTGAGAGAGAAAACACACACAAGTCATTAGCCCCTGACAGCTGGCACCTGCTGAGCTCCGCCCAGCGAGCTCACTGCCTCACTCCTCCCTTGCAGCCGCGCCAGGGCCCACACCCCGCCACACACCCCCGCCGCCCGACTGAGGCCGGGGCCCCATCCGGCCGAACCTACTCCCCCCCCCCCGCGAGCGGGAGAGGAAATCGGCCACGACCATCTGCGCCCCCGGCCTATGGACCACCTTGAAGGAAAAAGGCTGCAAAGCCAGATACCACCGGGTGATCCGGGCGTTGGCATCCTTCATGCGGTGGAGCCACTGCAACGGGGCATGGTCCGAGCAGAGGGTGAATGAGCGCCCCAGGAGGTAATAACGAAGGGAGCCGACCGCCCACCGGATGGCCAGGCACTCTTTCTCCACAGTGCTGTACC
>VVHJ01005821.1:10761-23154 GCA_015107715.1 Tylochromis polylepis
AAAAAAAAAAAAAAAATAAAAAAAAAAAAAAAAAAAAAAACAAAAAAAAAAAAAAAAAAAAAAAAAAAAAATATATATATATATATATATATATATATATATATATTTAATGACACTGCCATTTTAAAATACTTGCATGATTTTTTTTCACAGATAGTTCTGTTATGCATCAGTTAAAAACAGCTATGGCAAACAAGGAAAAGGCCTATCCTACATGGTTAACTGTGACTGATACTGCCAGTGAGGCGACATGAATCAATATGCAAAGCAATCTATCTTGAGCTAGAAGGATTCTTGTGAAACCATCAAAGACCAGCACTTTTTTTTTTATGTCTATCACTGCTATTTGATCTTCAGACAAAAAATGAGTTTGTGTACTTAAGTGTCACGTGACAAGCAGCACTTTTATAGAAAAATTATAAGGAAATAAAATGATGGGGCAGACACACACACACACACACACACACACACACACACACACACACACACACACACACACACACACACACACACACACACACACACACACACACACACACACAGGGCGTTCTTAGAGGAGGTCTGAATCAGCATCAAAGTCCTGCAGGTGTAGGCTTGGCCGCTGCTTATTTCAGCTGGATTAATGAACAGACACAATGCATTATATTGATTAAAGGTTTGCTCTGTCTCCCTCTAACAGAAGATTTATGACCAGCACAATGGCTGGAATAACCGAGGAAGGACTTTAAAACAATTGAGGAATGGTGCTTGAAATTCTTAACGTGTGACATTCACGTCCGCATCGGCAGGTCTTCCTTTCCTTTTTTGGAGATTATACGTGTGGATGATAGTAACAGTGACCAGCGCATGAATCATGCAGTGTCCCATTGTTTTGAATGCCTGAAACAAATGCAAAATGTCACTTGTGGAATATTAAACATTAACTGAGCCTCTACACATTAATTCAGGCCTCGCCGGCTTGCAGCTAGTCTTGTGTTGGCAGTAAAGTTTCATCGCTGTTAGGAAGGAGAGAGAGTAAAATATAAAGCTCGGCCATTCTTATTCTTGAAATGAATTTCAATGGTCCTTCAAAGAAAGTAATAGCATTTGGACTTTTTTTTTTCCTTCACTGACTTTATCATAAAAACTAGGGAAGCTTCAAATTAGTGTGAGCTGTGATGGCTTTCTAAAACTCACACACATTCAGTCTTGCATGGAATGGGTGTTCAGCTTAGGTTGTTGATATTCATTACATTCACCCAGCCCTATGTTCTTGCCCCCCATGACAGAAAATCTTAACATTTTCTAAACTGCTGCAAAACACAAAGAAGAAAAAGAAAACCAGACAGACTTTTATTCATAAATTTTTAACATTCACCCAAAAAAAAAAGGTGGCTGAGAAGCATGCCCGACCCCAAACATGTGTGGCATGCTTGGTTTAAATTCAGCTGTATCCTTGACATATCATCCCCCTCCATCTCTCTCCAGGTTTCCCAACACCGTCTGCTCTCAAATCTCCAAGAAAGCTCTGTTTCCATTTCTTTTTTTCCCCAGCTGTCACTGAAACCTACCTCTACCTTTTATTGTGACACAACAATGTCCATCAACACCACACAATTCATTTACACAGATTTTATACATAGATCCTTCACAGGTAATTACTGATATGGGGAAATTGTTTAATAGGATTTAAATCTGTTTCAAGTGGTTTCACTAAAGTTAAGTCAGTTGGGGCTGATGATGACATAACTGAAAACAAAAGGTAGAGAGCCTGCTAGGACACTCAGTGTATATTTCAAATTCATATAATGATAAAAATAAATAAATAAATAAATAAAAGGAAAAGGCTGAAAGGAACAAATAGGCCCCAGCAAAGCTCGCTCTGAGCTTGATTGTTGATTTTCATGTCATGTTATGTGCATATTTTAACATATTTATTCAAATTATTCAAAAACATATTTTTTAACAGTCAATTTGAAACCTTTTGTGTGCTACTGGACTTACAAATTAAACCAGTTCTTTGCAGGTCTTTTATATTATTATTTTTTTTTTTTTTTAAAAAAACAAATGACTTCATTATTTATGTAAGAGCAAAAGTGACAGTGAATTATTTACCTCAGAGCCGTTGCTCTCTGTGCTTCATACAGCTTTGTTACACAATAGAAACAACATACATTAGTATTCCCTTAGGTGGGCTACTCGCATTAGCAGTTATCTAAATTAAGTACTCCTTTACTTACTGAAAAGAAGTTGATTGTAAATCAGAATTTCTCATAATTAACAAAGCTTTAGTTATGTGACCAAGCTTTAGTTAATGTAAATCATTATGACAGACAGCACTTCATTTCCAACGTTTTTTTGTTGACTGAGTTAATATCACTTCTTTCATTATTTACTCAGTCTACAAAAAAAAGCACAACCTGTTGTTGACAGATCAACAATGTGATCCAAAGACCTTTCTTCTTCTGCAATGGAAAACTTTTTTTTTCAACTAAAAGAAAAAAAAAAAGGTCTATATTACATTAATAAGTTATCATTATGCATGTACTGCATAGTAAATACACATTTCCATATTATGACAGTGAATATGCTAAGCACTGTATATTGTACTTTTATGTCTTGATGCATGCTCAGTAATCGAGGTGGGGAAAGTTGATTCAGTTTATCCAAAAGACCAATTAAATGTCAGCTAACAGCAGGTTCCCTGACTAAACAGTACAGCAACATAACAATCAGGAATGTGATCAGTAATGTGATATCCAAATGTACATTAATAACAATCTCCATTTAGCCATGTGTGCTATTCACAGAGAATTGTCAAGGAACTCATTTAAGTGAAAAGGAAATGATGATTTCTGAACTGAGGAGGGGTTCTGTACTGATGATCAAAGATGCACTGTATTTTTGTAAGGTTGGGGAACCTCATGTCAACTGAGACTGAAAAAGACACTTTTGATGAAATGATGAAACAGTGAGTTCAAAAAAATTTTTTTTAATCAACTTTCTGGGATTTAGTATACCAATCTAAATGTAGAGGTTTATGTTTTGACTGTTTTCTGTATGGCTACAGTTAAGCATCACAGTGCTCTGCTCCTCGCCTAATTAAGCATGACACAGAGACCCATTCAGTAGAACGCGTCTGCATGCTGGTAGACAGTCTTCTGTAACACAGCTGTGACTCCAGATAGCATATACACCTCCTGCAATCTTAATTAGTTATCATCCTTCTATACATTCTAAGCTTGCCCATCCCATCCTATTGGATGTGCACATTACCATCTCTCATGTGCACTTGGTGGCACCGCTCTGCTCCTCTCCATCACGTATACATCTGTTATAAATATGCCTGCTGAGATAGCATATGGGCATTGTCAGGTGTCTGAATACCAAATTAAGATTTCATTCAGTGGCATCTCACAGAGGACAGTGGCTGTTTACAGAGTTGCACAGATTGTTTATACTGTTGCAATGTGAGACACAGATCCCCCGTACACGTACACGTACTCAGACTCAGAAGAAGATACGATGACAATCTAGATAATGCTAAGAAAGGCACCCAGTACAGACATGCCATGATGGTTGTATTAAGAAATAAAGATGTCTCCCATCTGTGATGCAACAGATGGAGGAATGTCTGGAGGTCTGGAGCCATTACTGGAAGAAAAATTACTGACAGCTCATTTCCCAAAGGAAACATTGGCCACTATACTGTATACTATTAAACACTTTTTGTCTTTGAGTAATTATACTGCTGCTGCTCACTGAGGCTAACCTTAGAACCTCACAAGGAAGTATCCAGGAATGCCTGCTATTCAAAACAGCCATGTAACTGTTTATCCTCTTTACTGTGAACTAATGGAAAGTTACCAATGTATGCTGTGAAACTTCTTCTCCCCTCCATGAGCAAACCTGCTTCCTTTCTGCTGGTCCTGGCTGTTTTCTCATGGCTAGACGTGTTTTGGTATCAGCAGGCTAGTTTGGACCGATGGTGCAGATAGGCCAGACTGTGCCCAGTCTGTCCCTCAGGCTGCTTGGGTCCCTGCAAACAAACCCAGGAAGAGGAGGAATGTACCAGCGCAGGCTTTTACTGTAATCATAGGCTGTTTGGACTGAAACTGTGCAGCATGTGAGAACACAAAAAAGAAGTCAATGTTGCAAGACATTTTAGTGTACAGGTAATGACATGACACATTTTTAGAATTTATCATTATTATTATTATTTGCTTCATTGTTTGCTGCAACATTATTTCCTACTAGTCAATGTGTCATTGTCCCATTTGTTCAATTTCACTAAAGAATTGTACACAAATTATTGTTTGGCACATATTTCAGGGAGCATTAATTATTAGCAAAGATCTTCAAGTTAATCCTTTTGCTGCATGTCTCATATTTTACACTTTTGCTACATTTTAAACTCAGTTATATTGAAAAACAACTACAAGATGGCTATGCTGAGGTTTGAATAATATTTAACATTTCATTCATCATTGCCTTTTTTATCTAGCTACCTAGCAGCAGGGCTCCATAGATAATGAATGTCAGTTTGTCGCTCTACCACTTATCTTTCATATAATATTTCAGCACCTTGTGGATAAAATTGTGTACAGATTTTTATGATCCACAGAGGACAAAACTCTTGGATTTTTTTGGGTCGGAGCCACCAGCCAATTGTCTTCTTTTAGTTCTTAATGATATGACTTGATGTCTACAATGAATTATCAATCTATTTGGTCTGTTCCACACAACTATAATGTTTTTTTCCAGTAAGTTTTTATCCAGCACCATTATCAGTTCAGATTCTTATCTCTTATAGCATACTAACATGCTAAGCAAAGTTGGACTCCATCCATCTATCCTCCCTCCTTACCTCTCTCTTAACCAGTTATCCATTTGAAGGTCATAGGAGTACTGTAGCCTATCTCAGCTGCCATGTGACACGAAAAGTTAAACACAGTAAACATGCTGACTGAACATCAGCATGTTAGCAATGTCATGTTAGCATTATCTGAAAGCTAAATTAGAAGGCATCTTTATTCAGCTGTTACTATAACTTTTGCAATGCTTAAGTGCTGGAATGAGTTAATGTACAGATATGTTAGAATGAAGCATCATCTAGTAATTATTGAAACTTGTTTACAGTCCCCCTGTATTTAACTGCTAAGTGCTAATTTGATAAGTGTATATGCAATTACAAGAGGAAAGAGTCCTGGGACCTGAGTCACACAGTCATAATTTACCATCAGCCAGCATGTTGGATCAAGAAACAAAAAAACCCAAACAATAACAACAACAACAAAAAAATCAGGCTACAGTGAAAAAAACAAAGCAAAGCATTTAGTGTTATGGCAACAGAGTGATTAAGGTTACAATCTCAATTCCCACATCCAGCCCATATCAGTTCCCTAGACAAACAACAAGCGTGCTCCTGTTTTCCTTTGTTTCTTTTCCTCTCCTGGTTCGCTCTTGTGCTAAAGGAATTTGGGAAGAATGCAGAAAAAGCTTCCTGTTTTCATTCTGCACTCTTAGTCAGCTATTCACACTTTGTAGCACACCGGGGGGTCCATGAGTTCTCGGTGACGTCAGAAAATAAGTAGAAATTGAGGCACAGGTACATATTAATACTTAATGGCCTTGTTTGTTTTTCCAGTCTTGAGATTCTTCCACTCCACAGCCACAGACATGATGCAGTTTCATTGCACGCTATGCAAACAAGAAAAACTACATCACGTTAATGTGTGATTGATTCTGAACAGAGCCAGTTCCTCACCTATTGTTACCATGTCATTCTTTAAACACTTGACCTGTATCTCAGGACGTCCTGCAGATAATACAGAACATAAAGTCACGAGTATCCTCTTTAATAAACAATTTCTGAGCTCACGTCTCTTGGAGAGCAGTCTATCTTAACAAAACATCAGTTTGTGGAGCAACAAGAGCACAGATTCCCCACCACAGCGAGATAACAACCACTCGTTACACTATGGACAAAAGAAATCCTGTGTGCAGTAACCACACGCTTCTATTTATTTTGCTCTGGCCCTCATCGGGCTGACTGTGGGCCTGCTTTGTGGTTAACTGTTAAGCACAGCTAGACACATCAAGTGAAGTGAGGGCTTGGACAGGTTCAGGGCCTGGTGACAGCTACTGAAGCTTTAAACATATAAAAATGTTGATCTTATAACCCAACAAGTGAGTTCTACAAAGAGCTTCAGTCCCTCCTTTCAGAAAGGTGCTTTTCTCAAATTCAAAAAGACTGAAGTCAGGTTTCTCTTTCAGTCATTTTTATGTTGTATACTGACCTTTTCAGCACTCAGTCTTTTCCACTGTTAAGGAAAATTTTAATTTATGAAAACTATAAGAACAAAATAAGGTTACTCGGACAAATGATCACACATTAGATCACTGGAAATGTGAAGTACTTGTCTGCTGCTATATGACTTTCTGTGTCATCCACAAAATATTTTCACCTGGACAGCATACTGTTTGCTGCAAAACTAGAAGGAAGAGGAAAATGTGGCTACACCCTTGAGTATTGTTGACGCACTAGGTGAAATGTGGGTTTCACTTCTGTGGGCTAGTTGATTTGCTCTGCAGTTCTGCTTTGGTTAATGTCCACACTGCCTTTTTATAGACTAATCAAGAGCTGTAACATGACTTTATACAGACCAGTGAGTAAGTAACTTGGTGCCAAAGCATACAAAAGGCCCCAGAATCTAAGCATGGTTCCTAACTGATTAGTACATATGTCGCTTCACCGACATCGATTGCTTCCTAAATAGCTATCAGGGCGATTTATTAGTTTATCTACTGAATTCACACAGAAGCCACATACTGTGACGCTGTTGGTCCATGTAACAAATGAGAAACATCAAACCTTTTTGTGTGAAAAAGCTATTCCCCATAAATAGCATTTTGGCCACCTGTCAGTCAAAGCAGCCATACCCTGAGAAAAAAAACATCAGCCACTGTACAGTTGCTATGATGGGGGAAACTGCGTATATATACAAAAATCATTGTTTTAGCTCTCTGGAACTGTCCACTCCTGATTGTGGAATTGGGCTGAAATACAACAATGCCACCTTTCCTAAGTCGTCAGGGTGATATGTCCTCTCTGAGGGGTCTTCGGAACAGAAGTGGGACAAGCATGAAACAGTGGCCTACCTTAAAAGTTATGCTGACAGTATCAAAAACTGGATTTGTGACCATGTACACCTACAAATGCACTGATTTTTTAAAAACAATTTCATGTGCTGCAATGAAACCAGATTAGAACTAAACAGGCACAGACAGTTTGGGAGGCTGTGGATCCAGAAGTAAAGAGGTACCGATCAGGAAGTCAGGGTTCAATCCCAAACTCCAACAGTCAGCATGTCCTTGAACTAAATAACTGAACCCCAATGAAACCATGCTGAGAAAAGAAAAAGAGTTGTATGAATGTGCGCATGGTTGGGTGACTGAGGCTTGCAGTAAAAAGCACTTTGAGTGCTCAGTCAGAATAGAAAAGTTCTAAGAAGTACAAGTCCATTTATAGTTTGTTACCTAATAGCTTGAAGTGGATTGGTTTTGATCACCATTAGCTTTCAGCGTAGCAACCAAAAATATAACCCCATATAACCAGTATGCAGGAAACACCATAACTAGAATGACAAGTTGCAAACTGTGTGGTAAAAATATTCTCCTTTGCTGTCAAAGAGTTTAGCGCCGAATAAAAGGAAGAGTGTCTTGCTTTACTCCTGGGAATTGGGTCAGAAGATTGACACCTGAAGCTAGGAGACTGAAAGCAGCTTGTCAAGCTTTTTTCAAAGGTGCTGCAACATAACCCACCTGCAAGCACCTCTGCACCTCACTAATTATCTTCTGCATCTTCTGCTTTTCAACCAAAGAGTTTCCATTTTGCCAAAAGTGTTGCTGTAGTTTTCACCTCTCCAGAGTTTTCGATCTCCTTGGGAGTAGATGAAGTTGTGCTGGAAACTTCTCTTCTGTTCCTTTTTTTCTTTTCTGAGCATTTTAGCTTTTATTTGACAGAACAGTGAAAGGAGTGGACAGTAGAACGGAGAGAGTTGGGGGAAGGACATGCGTTCGGCATGTGGGTCACCCACTTGTCCAGGTGAGCTATAAAAGGGGCGCTTTTATAGAAAGCTCTATTCATGCTTTCCCTTAACCAGCTCTTGAAAATATATGAAATTTGTTTATATTTTCCATCAACACTGTAGATTATAGGACTTAATCATCAGCCTTATATTGTTATATCTGAATTTACTAGAATAGGTGGGACACACGCTATATGGACAAATGTATTGGGGGGAAAACTCTTATGTGGAAATTCTACACCAGTGGCAATGGCTGTTTTCAGTTCCACTGCCACAGGTGCAAAATCAGGCTGCCATATAGTCTGCTTTTAAAAACATTTATGAAAGAATTAGTTGTTAAAAAGAACTTGCTGAATTCAGTCGTGGTATTGTAATAGTATGCAACAAGACAGTTTGAGATATATCTTCCCTCCTACATTTTCCACCATCAACTTTACATGGTATTATTACAATAGACCACGTAAAGTTACAGTTCAAATCTCCTCTTTCATTAACATCAGCACAAAAACTGTGCACCGGGAGCTTCGTTGTATGGGTTTCTGTGGCCGAGCAGCTCCTTTAGGTGTAATGTGTAGGTTACTCAGTACTTTTGTCTATATGGTGTAACTGGTTATGTTTGCAGGTCTTCAAGCAGCACATTTACACACTGCACTCTTTCTGCAGGAGGCCATGACAACATTAGGCCTTAAAAAAAAAAATCCAATCTCTGAAAAGCCTAAACAACTACCTCATCCTTTTGTTTAAGTCTTCCATCATCAGATTTTGAACAACCAAAGCCCTGCACATCAACTTCATGTGACTAAACTGACATAAACAGTGGGATTATTTTAAGTAAACAGAACAATGAGTACCTACTTTATGTTCATGGAACTAGTTCATGATCATTTTTCTTCCCATAGCTGCTAAAAGCAAAACTGACTGTGAACCAAACGTGAACCTGTGAGGATATTTTCAACATCGCAATGTTTTCATGCTTGTGTAACAGAGAGAGGAAGAGAAAAAGGGCAAACTCAACAGACAAGTGGGTTTTAGTTTGAAACATGTTTTTTTTATAGCTGAAAGTGAATCAGGAAAGATGTAAAAATGAAACAAGATTCTTCATAAAAAATACTTTGATGCAGTTTTATTTTCTCATACAAAATTCAGCATATCATAGAAATATAAATACATCCTTGAATAAATTAGAGAATAAATAAAGTTTTCTGTTTAGAATTATTGCTATCATTTTCATATCAGCAGTAAACCTAAAGCTGGTGAGCTATTCACCATATACAGCATTGAGATATTTTAGGATAAATGTTTTCTGAGTCTCCACGCACCCAGCAGATACAGTGAATGGCTTTATTGCACAGAAAAGAGGCCACAGGCGGTAGTGCAATGTTTGGAAGTGCACTGACTTAAGAGTTGTAGTTTCTTGCTTGCTAATTGCAGAGAAGTTGAGTGAACATGTGTCAGAGGAGAAAAACAATGGCTGAATTTTTTTTTTTTTTTGGCACGCTGAACATCATTGAAATCTCCTGGCTTATCTTCAATCAAAAGATTAAATAGGATCTATGCAGTAAACACTTGAGCCAAGACAATAGATCTGCTGTGCTGCTGCTATTATGCAAACACAATGCGTACTGTATATGTGTGTGTAGAAGAGCTGACAATGAACCTTGTATAAAGCTAACTGTTTCTTAGATAAATCCCAAAGATATAACCTTCATTTCATAGCGGCAATGTGTGCTGAAAGTGAAGAAGCTGCCATTTTCAAGTACTATCTGATCATTTTTAAAAAGCTTTGCCCTAAGCAGGCCAGCAGATTCCAGCTCTGATACAGAGGAATATTAAACCAGATCAAAGAACTACAAAAAAAAAATCATTTCAGTGCCATCTGAAAAACTAAACAGAGCTGATATGACTGTGGAATAACTATCCCATGTTCTTCTGTAGGCGAGCTGTAGATTTCAAATTGTTCATACAGACATTCACAATCAAATTCCTGGTCAAAAGTTGGTCATCGTAAGCTTTCTTGATGTGACTGTCTTCTAGTCTATGTGCAATGACTTTCCACCTCCACCCAGCAGCTCCAGTTCTTGCTGTAGGACTGTCAAATGATCAAATGTTTGGTCCACTGTCTGTTTTGCCTTCCATTCTCCCACCTTTCCTTGACACATTTTGAAAGTTGTGCGCTTGAATTGAAGGTAGGAGTTTGTAGTCCTTGCAGGCTGACCAGCTCTTGCTTTTCCTTCAGCGCTCTACCTCCCCGTTCTACTCTTTAATTTGCTGACTCCAGAATAGATGAAACTTCTTTAGCCTTTGCTGTGTTAGTCTTGATAATAGCTCTGTGGGAAAAACAAAAGAAACCAGGTTAGAGATGTTTCTTGTATCTCAGAAATGGTAGTCAGAAATTGAGACACCCAGCTTTACAACTTGATCCTTGAATTAAGTCTATATTTACCTAAAAGATGCCAGTAATTTGTTGCTTTTCATGCTTCCAGATTCAACCAAGGGCTGTGCAACATCAGTCCTGAGATCTTCTGAGCTATAGAAAGATGGACAATCAACGTTAAAACAAGGAAGGAAATTGGAACTTTACAAACTGGGAAGTTATATAGTATTTGAAGCACAGTTCAGGATTATCCGTGCGCTTCCCTGGGATTTAAAACCAATATATTTCAGATGCCTTAAGAATGCAGGGTGCGGCTTACAAAATACCTCTGCGGATAACATCTACCAGAGGTGACGAATTCATACTGGCGCTTACTTGACCAAAACAACTCAAAGACGTATCAATCATTCCCTTGCACAAAGCAGAAATGTAAACTTTCCAAAAATAGCAGCCCTGCTAATAAACCTTTGTGATTTCTTTCAAGGCCTTCAGCAGGTATGCGGGCCTTTCTTATTGCTATGACTGCTACCCTCATATTGCACTGCCACTATCATTTCTCTGTGACTCACCCTCTGCATCAACATACTTTTGAGGCTCATCACACAGATCTGACACAGACTGAAAGGAGACACATAAGCTACTTTGATACAATCTAGTAGGCAAATGAGGGTATGTGAGGGGAAATGCAGGCTTTGCTTTAGGTGTAGGTAGAAGGAGGAATTAAGGCTAGAAAGGAAGGAGTTTTCACCTTTTATGGCAGAAACCGTGGCAGGTTTTATCGGCTGCACTGAGGCATTCACAACGGTCTGTTGACCGGCGGCGGCGAGACAGGGGACTACCCAGGCCGTAAGGAAGGAGTTTACTGTAAATGAGAAATGACATCATTTAATGAAGGCTTCTTGGATTAGGTTAAAAAGCACACCTGTGTTCTTCCCCTGGGGTTGGGGTAAGGGTTCATAATGCTAACAAATGTAGCTTACTGAAATATTCTGCAGCCTCACCTTGGTGTGTTTACCCAGATGATATCAAGGTGGCAGAAGTAGATGCATTCTTTATCGTCCCAGTTGTTACAGGAGCAGCGCTTGGTCCTGATATGGTGTGGATGCAGAGTCTGAGCTGGCTGCTCTGATAAGGGGAGTCCACAACCTAGTAAAACACAAATTTTGTTTTTTACTCAGATTAAAAAAAAAAAAATCCTCCAACCAAATCTTGCAGTGTGGTTAGTGATTATCACATGTAAATATAGGCAAAACACACTCCAACAAGGTAAAAAATGTAGTGGCGATTATTATTAGGGCATGTTTATTATATTATACATCATGTCCAAGTCAAACAATCCCACAGGATCTCCAGAAGTGCCGTGGTAATGAAGCGATTACGCTTCAGTCAAAGGAGTGGTTGCTTATTAAAGGAAAGTCTGCTGTGGAGGACTGAAGACAGCAAATACAGCACTTGTTTTGTATTTACACTTTCTCTGAAAGAGGGTCAAAGGCTACAGAGCAATACCGGCATTTTGACTCTTTTTCTTATTTCAGTCAACCTCAAAACTTAACTCCTAACATATCATTTACTTATCCCTCAATTCTAAAATAAACCGATAATATAGTGAGTGAACAGCTGTTGTAGGGGGAAAATTATTCATTTATTGTACTTCACCATCAGCTCTACAAGATCTACAAAAGCTGCCACGAATATTTTAAAAGAAAACTGAAGAAGCAGAAAAGTTTCTCACCTTCTTGCAGAGCCACACAGATGATGATGATCAAAGTCAGTATCTTGCATGTGAAAGAAGCCATCATCCTCACTGAGTGTGAGTAAAGTTGCAGACCCAGAGGTGTGTGCACAGGTCCTGTGTTTAGAAGCTGGAGAGCAGCAACAGGTGCTTTATGCTCCCAGCCCCTGCCAACATCTACTTATACCCCGTGGCCACTCCTTCACTCTTCTTTTTCA
>VVHJ01005821.1:23174-33174 GCA_015107715.1 Tylochromis polylepis
TCTCCCTCAGCCCCCCCCCCCCCCCCCCGATCTTAGCACACATGTACACATTCCTGCAAGGTCCTCGACAACATTGTCAGAGTCACAACAAGGGCAGGAAGAGCATGTAAGGAAGGTCTGAGTAATCCACGTTTCCCGTTGTCATTCCTGCTCGGCTGGAGACACAGAGACTGTTTTCCACAGTGTCTACAGCTGCACTGGAATTCAACCAAAAGTGAACATTTGAGTGTTTTACGCTTCAGACTCGAATAATAAATAACATCCAAACCACAGCAGGACAAAGGCAGGAGTGAGCTGTAGAGGGACGGTGCACAGGGTGGATTCTTAGTAGTGATGTAAGGAGTAGCCTACGTGAGAGCTCGGATGAGCAGTTGTTGTGTCTTAATCTCAACTGAGAGTGAGATTAAGACACAACAGTGCTGGTGTGTGTTTCATGCGGACACTTTGTGTGAACATATATAAGAACAAAAAGCATGTGGGGGGGATGTACATACAGATGTAGGCAGCAGTGGGTTTGCGTGTACCGCGGCTGTTGTGCGCCTGAAAGGGTCACAGAGCGCTATCAGGAAGGCGAGCACATGGCACCAGCGTACCGTCCCACAGCGTAGGTACCTCTGCGCGCAGCAGGCGCTGACCCTCGATACACAGACACCTGCCACATCAGCTGTCTGCAGCCCACGCACACGCCACCGTGCGTACACTGCAGGTCCACTGACACACGCGCCTCAAACTTGACCGCATCCTGGCCGCCCACGCGGTAAACTGTAAAAGCACGTCATGCAGAGACCCTCAGGTATTTTTTCCTCTTATGGTCTATAGAATGGATTCTGTCCCTCATGTTTAGAAAGATGTACCGGGCGGGCAGTATTTGTAGACTATGTGATGAGACTGGACTGCTCGGAGGGAGAGAGGGATTACGATTAACTTGGAATGAGACCTGCAGATAGAGTCCAGGTAGTGAACACTATTCCCCGCATCTTAAAGCTCGTCGGGGTCCATCCCACTGAACGCCTTTCATGTTTCACTGCTGTGTGTGTGGCAGCTTTGAGGCAAACGTCATTTCAAAAAGTACAAGTTTATGTACTGTAGAGGTGAGCAGATCGAGCCAAATGTCAGTAGTATTGATACCAATGCTAGTATCGATATCAGATCGATACTTTGTTTCTATTCTCGAAGTTCAGTATGGCCCTCTGAATTGTGTTAAATTCGTTTTTTAATTCAAACAATGAAAAATGTCTTAACTTTTTTGTTTTGACTGTCACGTCTATTTTATTTGTAGCCTAGAGCACATTTAATCAGCAGAAGCTGGCCCAGTGTGTTTTACAGACAGACACATTTACACTCCAGCTCTCCAAAACAAACTGTTTCAAAATGCATGAAAATCTGAAAGGCCTGTTTTTTTGTATTAATTGGAAAAACAAAAATCACAGTGATTTAATGATTATTAAAATGTGGTCAGAATTTGGAAATTTCTGAGATTAATGAGATTTCTGAGATGATGATTCATCTCATAAATCCCACTGCTCTCTTCTACATAAGCTCCCTTTCTAGGTTAAAAGTATCTGTATTGGCCTTGGTATTACCAAGTATCTGATCAATACCAAAATTTGTAGTATCGTACAGTATTAGCTTATATACACTTGTGTTAATTACCTATGCAAAATAATCAATTTTTAAGCTTTGAAAATAGGACTGCCCCCTTACAAGCTTCACACTGGTTTGGTCTGCTCCATCCCAAAGGAATTCCTTTACTCTGCAAAGGTGATCCTTAAATAAAAATGTGCAAGATGTTGTTTTTGCCAGTCAGTACATTTTAAAAAAATAAACATGTAACAGCACAGCATTTTGTTAGCTTCATCACCACAATGTCGGATCTTATCTTTGCCATGTAGGAGCCATGTTTGGGGAGGAAGGCGGTTATCATTCAATCCGTGTAATTTAATATTGCACCAGTTTGCTAAAACAGTCACCTCCCAGAAACTTTACATTGCAAATTAAACTCCCATACTTTATAAATATTCAGCCATTTCCAGGTGGTCTGGTTTGCTCCATATTTCCAAGTTTTCCTGAACCTTCTGATATTTTTCATGCTCCCATCCCTATCCCCACTCAAGTGACTCTTGGTCCACTTATGCTTACCTATTTGAAAACAAACAAGCTAGAAATGCCCCTAGATAAGGAGTTAAAAATGATGAGACAAATTTATTTATGTTGTATAATCCAACAACTACATTAATATAATACCTGAGACAGACTGCCAGGTCTTCATCTATTGCAGAAACACTGCTGATGTTTGTACCAGGATCTGGACTCAATCACAGGATGCTGAAATCAGAGTTGAGCAGTTTGATAACAAAGTTCAGATTGAAAACGTATCAGTAGTGTTTGTGTGTTTTTTTTCCCAGAGAGCCAGTCCAAGTGGGGGGTGAGGCAGGTAAGTCCAGGTTCCTCCACCGATATCTCCACAGGTAGTCAGCACAACAGGAGAGCAAAGGTAAATCCACACAACGTGCTAACACAAGGAATAAACAACTCACTGGAACTGGAGCAACACTACCACTGAATGGGTGGAAAAATAAGTAACTGTGACACAGGTTGCTTGCAGGCGAGTGACTACATGATCATTTCCAGGTTTGCTGGCAGGAAGATGAAATCTGGAGGAAGCTCCACCTCTGTAACGCACAAACAGGTGTGCCGACACACAAACACACACAGGGGATAGATGGAGCAGAAGGGGAGAAAATAAAGAAGGTAAGTCAGCAGTGGAGGAAAAGTGTGTCGAGAACAAATACATGTTACATGTTCTGTTTTGGGATTATTTCATTTGGTGTGAACTTTTTATCATTTTCTCAAAAGGCTAATTAACACAATCAAAAGCCTACAGTTATAAAATCAAATAATCTATTCATTTCACTGCAGTGACGTCAGTATCATGATAAACCTGTCCTCTCACATGTGGAAAATGAGCACAGGTGAACGTGAGGCCAGACAGGATGATGTCAGCACGGTTTGCATCAGAGAGGACGATTTCTAAAAGGGATGAAACAAAAGCTCGCAGCATCAGGGTTGTGACACACGCCATGTAGCTCGCCGTCTCTTTACTTAACTTTTCCCTGATGTTTTTCATTCTGAGCAAATAGATCAAATTGAATTATGTCATAAAAAAAAGAAACTCCAACCACAAAAAAGAGCAAACAACGCTGAAACCACAGTGATGTGTGAAGTGTATCTTCTCTGTGCTGCTCCACTGAATGGGAAAAGAGAACGAAATCACAAGCTTCATATTTGGCGGAAGTGTTTCATTACTGTATCTCATTTGTATGTTGGTCGGTGATTGTGTTGTTTTTGGTTTAGAAAACTATTTTGTGAGGGTTAATTATGACTCACCTCCATCCCCACTTACAGTTTGCTTCTCCCTTCCTATATAATGCAAACCAAGGGTGCAGCGCCGGAGGTGATATTAGTGTCTGAGTTTCAGGGGTGTGACTGTTCCACTGTCATTTGTACTGGCTTGATTACAAAACTCGGACAACAATAGAGATTTTGTAAAAGGTTAGATATCATGTCTCGTATTTTAAAAATACAGATATGCTGGGTTGGTATGCTGTCAGCTGGCATGGAGGCACAAATCCCATTTTTGGTTGGTCCTGAAGGGCATTCAGCGGAAAAGTCAGATCAAACACACAGAGCTACCAGCTGTGGTGACCCCTTGTGGCAAAGGAGCAGTCAAAAGAAGCTTGCTCTATCATATACGGCATGCTACATGATGGAAATCTGTATGCTTTTTATGAACAGTGCCCCTTATCCTTGTTTCAGTTTTTTTTTCAAATGTTTTTCTTTTTTCTTTTAAATTATACTTATATTTAAATGTAACTTTTGTTACATAAGATCTCCTTTTTTCATATGAAACGCCTAAAAAATGCTTATTTCTTCTTTAATAACAGTAAAAAAAACAAAACAGTCATCTTAAATAAAAATCTTATTCATGTTTTGTTTTGGGGAAAAAATGCTCATTATTATGCTGCGTGTTACACTACATGACACGGCCAACAATAGAGTGCCTCAAGATATAAGAACCTTATACAAAGACCTGAAGTTCTGTATATTCGAGCGACACCCGAGAAACCTTAAGGACTTGGAGAAAAGCTTAAAAAGAGGAGTAGTCAAACATCCCTGCTGAGATGTTTTCTAACCTGAAGATCATGAAGTGTTTGACCAGAGGATTAAATACTTAATTTTATCACTAAAATCTTATATGAATATTGTATCCTTCATTATTAAATAAAATAATAATAATTCAGCAGCAGTGTGTTCCTTGTCAGTTAATCAATCTCTAGAAGTTAAAGAGTGTTACTGGACGCATCATTTATATAGGCTGTTTACCATAAATGGAACTGAATGTGGCTGACGCAGAGCAAGCCGTATTGAAAAACAGGAAGAAGTACAGTTGTTTAGGTAATGAAGGCTGGAAAATATTCCAGATGTTGTGGAATTTAACATCACAGCTCCAACAGGAATCAAAAGAAGAAGATGCTTACAGAAGCGGGGGGGACCACACACACACACACACACACACACAGCTGAAGGTTGCAGATTTGCGTGTTGTCACAGTTTAGAAGAGGAAATGCCAAAAGGATGTCACAATGCAAAAATGCCTGGCATGTGACCAACTCTTTGTTACAGTGGAGAAAGAAAAAAAAAACTCATTTAGAGCAAAACTGTCCAGTGGTCCATTCTAGAGGAATGGGCTCAATGTGAAAGTGTCCCACTTTCCCCCATTTCCCCTTTGCCACTGTGTCCTTCCTCTGTTGCTTTTCCCAGACATGCCAGTCTCGGGTAAAAAAATGTGCTCTTATCTGTTCAGCACTTCCAACTGCTGCTGAGGAATGTACGCAGTAATGGCAAACAAACAGCGGTGCCATAATTGCAGAATCCTCGGGGCTGAGGTTGATCATACGGATTGTGACACAATAGCACACAAGTCATCACCTTCAGGACACATTTGTAAAAATGTGTACACCAGGGCCATTACACAACTGGAAAATAAGATATCACGACATGAAATATCTGCCACAGCATTCCTATTTATCTTCTGCATCAGAGAAAAACAGCAGGACTTCTGGTAGAAAGCTACAGAACGTCATGGTTCATGTGGTTAATGTGCAAAAAACACATTCATTTTGCCATATTGTATGGCAAAATGAATGGTGGCCAATTAATTTTCCCAAGAAACTGGGACTACTTTGGAAGCCTCAATTGTGCCTAATATTGATTTTGTTTCT
This sequence comes from Tylochromis polylepis, assembly GCA_015107715.1. Lineage (NCBI taxonomy): Eukaryota > Metazoa > Chordata > Actinopteri > Cichliformes > Cichlidae > Tylochromis > Tylochromis polylepis. The sequence goes on from VVHJ01005821.1 coordinate 28,457, forward strand.
TTACAGGCTTAGTGCGGCAGCTTTCTACAGCAGTCCCAGTTTGTCATGTGGGCCCTTGGGAAAACTAATTGCCCACCCATGCTGTTTAGTGTAGCTGTGTTTCTTCTCAGGTTCAACCTAAAACAGAAGGTTTGGTTTGATGTGCTTGCTGTTGAGAACTTTTAGAGTCAAGACTTAGAAGAAGCAGCTCTACTGAGTAAATTAAACTGGCAGACTGCGAGGCAGCTGCTCGGGCTTCGTAGATAAGTAAAAAGCTCAAAGCTTCCTTCAGGCTTTGAAACTTTGTCTTGTACACACACGTTACAATATAAGACACTAAATGAAATGGAATAACCCAGAAGATAATAATATGGGTCCAGTGTACTCCATCCATTTTGCTCCACTTATACAAATCACAGGGTCACAGTGGACAGGTCACGAGTCCAAGAAAAGATTAAAGTGAGATAGACACACTCAGTTCCACACCTGTGGATAGTTTAGCTTAGTTTAGTTTATCACCAGCATGTCTTTGGACTGTGGCAGGAAACTGGAGGGCCAAGAGGAAACCAAGACAGACACGGGCAATAAATATATGCCTTGAATACTGTTTCATGGGGTTTATATTTTGTTAACATAGTTGACAAAGATAACCAGCTCATGGGATTTTATAAACTTACTAAAAAAGGTTCCCAGTGATCTCAAGGCACGTTGTACTGCAAAAGTCAGTTTGTTTTCCTTTGCCCAGAAGTTTCTGGTATTTGTGTTGTTAGTGTTGCTGCAAACATCAGGTCAACACCTTAGTTATATTTCTGAGTGGGAGAATTTCTAAGAGCAGTTTACTAAAAATATTCTGATAGGTCAAACACAGGTAAATATATCCATCCACTTTCTTCTGCTATTCGATTCAGGGGCTGAATGACCTAACCCCACTGACTGCCTGTCTTTGGACTGTGGAGAGAACCCACGCAGACACAGAGAGATTGTGCAAACTCTACACACAAAGGCCCTGCATTGTTGCCTTTTTGCTTTTCATAAGTCTTTTTCATAGATCTTTATGTATTGGAACTTTTTTCTTTTAAGTCACTTTTGAACAATGGATACAGTTAACTTATACTTTCATACAGAGTTTTCTATATTTAGTTTGACTTCTTCACAACGTTATAAAAATAGCTAGTTTATCTAAATGTTTATCCTGAAAGATGCTGTCCTGCTAGCTAAGCTTTCATTCCATTACCAAGTTAAGTTTGTATAGTACTACATTTCTGATGTATAAATCAGGAATGTAGTACCTCATTAGAGAAAAATGCAGACACCTTGTCCTTGTTCCTTATCGGTTAAAAAAAGAAAAGAAGACAGGAAATGAACTTGGCACCTAACTGATTTGAAGTACAGAAATGCAAAGCGCTGACTCTCTCAGACAGGACCCTGATGCAAGTGAGGTGAAGAATGATAGCAGTATCATTACCAGCATGTCAAGTACAGACCAAAAGTACACTAACTGTCATCAGCCTACTTGTTATTAGGCCTCTCCTGTCTTCTCTATTCATCATATTTTGTGAGGGTGTCTGGCACACCTGTCAGCTTCATTAAGTTCAATCATTGAAAAAGAATGAGTCATACATGGAACCAGGAAGAAAAAAAAGTGTTTAAACAACTAGCTACAGTAAATGTAACAGCTAAACAATTGGTGAAATAGCAGATAAATAGCTGAAAATGATAAAAAAGAGAGATAAACAAAAAAGAAGAGATAAAGGTAGAGATAAATAAAAAAACGTAAAAGTTTGTTAAATAAATTATCAACAGCTATAATAACGGTAACATTTAAGCTCCTCGGACCTGGTGTCCACATATGTGGACATCACATTTTGGGTTGTCTAGACCACAATACTAAATTTTGCTCTACAAGGGCCTGATATCTACTTATGAGGACATTATACTGCCACTGTTCTATCGAAATTTAAAATCAATGTCCTCATATGTGGATATCATTTTTCTCAGACACTACATCAGGTAAGAAGATGATTCTTTGTTTTTACATTCATCAGGTCCCAATCAGCCCAAACAGCAAAGAGAAATTAAAAATACATGCCTTGAAAGAGTTCGGGTCTTAGGAGGTTAAAATAATAATTTATGTTCCTTTATTACAAATAGATGACATGTACATGTATGTTGTGTGTGTGTATACATATATATATAAATACAATTTTAAAACATCAAATGGTTAAAATGATAGCTAAATTAAAAATTAAAAACAGTTAGCTTAATGTAATGGCTATTTAAACTGTTTTATATAATCAATAATACTGACTTACAGTTTAAACAAAATAAAATAAACTTTTTTTCCATTTACTTACTCTGCAACAACATTTTCATTATTTTTCCTGTTTTTGGCTAGACGAACATGCAAAGTTCCTTTGAATGCGGCATGTTACAGGTACCCGCTGGTCCGGCTATTTCAGAAACTGCTCATCTACTGAGATTTCCAGACAACCATTTCCAGGGCTTACATAGAGCAGTTTGAAAATGATTAAACATCTAACAAGCAGCAGTTCTTTGGGGAGAGTGACTCATTGGGTTGCAATACGCTGGGACATCAAACACATTTTTAAGCAACTTAATTAATTTGACTGACAATCATTCCAAAACATTATAGTGTACACTGTCTAGCATTTTGGAATTAAAATCTACAAAAAAGTGTTAAAAAACAACTGAATACAGACACTCAGAGATCTTAAATAATTTTCCATACTTTAGCATCATTTTACAACAACAGATGCCTCAAGGCCTTACAATATATATTAAAAGAGAACAATCAGATAACCCCTATGAGTGAGCACTTGGCAACAGTGGGAAAGAAAAACTCCCTTTAAACAGGAAGGAACCTCCAGCAGAAGCAGGCTCAGGGCAGTCGTCTGCCACAACTGGTCCCCCAACCAGTTGGGGTGGGGGAAGCACAAAACATATTGTGGGAGGGAGGTCCAGAGTTTATTAATTAATAAAGGTTAAATGAAAAAGTGATATATGAAAACAAGAAAAGAGAAAATGGGTGAATAGAAAAGAAATACTCAGTGCATCATGGGAAGCCCCCAGCACGCTGAGACTATAGCAGCATGGTTAAGGGATGGTTCAGTGTCACCCGATCTAGCCTCAACCATAAACTTTGCCAAAAAGGAAAGTTTTACGTCTAGAGCAGAACCACAAAACAGAATCGTGATACATGAATGAATTAAACATGACAGACAAAGCCTTTCTCAGAATAAAACATTGAACTCTATTTACTCTGCCATAAACCTTTAACGTGTGTGAACTTCATCTAACTCACATTATGTTCATATTACATGCATATTATTTGTAAACTTTTAGCTTTATATCATTAACACAAATGGATCACATGGGAGATATGAAAAATAAAAAAATGATGCCATTAGATGCTCAGATCTAAAATAATATTTATACAACTTCAAGGATGTTCTCTGTGGAAGTGAAACTATTTACTGATTTTTTTTATTGTTGGCCTTTTCCTGTCTTTTTTTTGTTTTTGTTTTCATAAAATTATCATTTTTGGCCTGCATACGTTGAACATATTTCCATAATTGTTACTATGATAACAAGATGATATGCAGACAAACCCACCGTGCAACACATGAAAGTGACTCTTCCTGTTTGGCTTCCAGTTTTCAGGAATCTCCATTCAGTTCTGTTTATTGTTTTGACCCCAGACAGGTTTCCCCGTTTTACGTTGGCTTATTGTTTGGAGCTCATTTTCTAACGAAACATATCACAACGTTCCTCCTCAGGAACTATCATCATGAAATTGGGTGCCACTCACTGACTAATGTTTGTTTTAAACTGTAAAAATGTAAATGCATGTCTCGTCACAGTTAGATGATTCAAAGGTTTGGGGACATGCCTGGCTGCCGCTGCCCTGGAGCTTCTTGCTTTACTGAGAAACTTATCTGTAGATTGCTGATAAAACCACAAAGGCAGAAGATTATTGTGCTACAGAAAAACTTTCCTTTTTTTCCACACTTGTGTTGTCTGGATTTTTTGTCACTATGGAGTCTCCATATTAACTGTGAAAATATACAATAAAATCTCCCCCCCCAACTGGTCTTCCTTCGGTTTTTGTGTGTGCTCCATTACCTTCAGTGGATGATGTCGTCTCTTTTAGCAGAGAATCACAATAGGCTTTAATTTGAGTTCTCCTGCCACCAAGTGGTGACAGGAGGCACATTCAGTACCTAGGAACAAAGAGGAGCTGCCTGAGCAAAGAGTGGGGGAATTAATATTTTGATTCCGAGACGGAATTTGCTATGCAATGCTATGAAATATCCACAGGATGGTGCCATAATCATCAGCATGGGGTGTGGGTCCAGGAAAAATGCACTTCAGACTATTTTATCTCCTTTATCTTTTAGCTTACTATAGGAAGCTTAAAGTATTTGAAACATTTAAAAATACTGATATGTTTAAATGTGTTAACACAGTGGAAATCAAATGTAACTTTATACCCACGGCAACTCCAAAATTACATTTGGAATATATCAACATCAACATTTTTAAAATCAATCCACAGATTATTTTGTAAAATGTTTGGTTTTCTCATATTTGTGCAAGATTATAGTTTTTTTTAAAACTTCTAATTAGTTTTTACTTTTTTTTTAAATTTTAGATTCGGTTTAGTTTCTGTTAATTACCAGTTTTGCTCATTTCAGTTTTTATTGTTTCTGTTTTTCTTA
>VVHJ01005822.1:12960-28147 GCA_015107715.1 Tylochromis polylepis
CACACACGCGCGCCCACACACACACACACACACACACACACACACACACACACACACACACACACACACATACAAACGCGCGCACGCGTTCAGGTTCAGCTGGCTGACTCGTGGCTTGGCTACAGAGGAAAAAACCTAATAGCATGGGTCATCAGATAGACTCTCCCTGGCTGTGTGGATGGGACGAAAGGGAGGAGAGAGGGGGGAAAAAAGAGTAAATTGTGAGGATAATGCAACAGACAACCGGGGGGGGCAGATATGTTGAGGAATAGATGATCACTGTTCTCTCCCACCTCTGTCACAAGCCGGCTGTAGCTGTGATAGAATGAGGATGACAGAGAGACAAATGGTCAGTTTTTTTCTCCTGACTACATCCACTGCTGCCCCGATTTTAAACACAGGTGTTTCCCTGAGAAAAAGTTGACTGGCGCTTGCACAGTTACAAGTTTATCTTCGGGCTCTGACTGCCCTTTCTGGAGGGTAACACGTTTCTGATGAGTCTCACTGTTTAAAATCTAACACTTCTTTGCTGGGTAGGGGGCAGACTGGTTTCTCCAATTGTTGGGCTGTTTCACAAACTGATTTTAAACCAGAGATTAGAGTTGCATCTGTTTCTCAGAGTCATTGTTTGTCTCTTTTAATGCTGATTATGGTCATTCCTTTTATATTTTGTACAGACAGCTCAAACTGCTTGGTTACAGCTTTGGATCAATCTCTGTATCTCTTGTCTTGGCTCCCTCCCCTCACCCTCAACTGGTCACTGCAGATGGTCGCCTGGTTCTGCTGGAGGTTTCTTCCTGTTAAAAGGGAGTTTTTCCTTCCCACTGTCACCATGTGCTTGCTCACAAGGGGTTGTCTGATTGTTTGGGTTTTCTCTGGATTATTGTGGGGTCTTTATGTTACAACATAAAGCAACTTCAGACAACTCTTGTTGTGACTTATCGCTACATAGATAAAACTGAATTGAATTAAAGCAATGTGCAATATCATTATCTGGCACACTAAACTGCTGAGTAGCTGAAATTATATATCCCAGGCAATAACAGGAAATGATTTAAAAACTAAAGTAACTGGTGTGGTTGAAAGAGGTCCTGCACCACAGTGGTCAACACACCCTTGGTCCCAGCCTTTTTGAAAATCTTTTTCTGACATCAAACTCAAAATGTGCACATATGTTTTAGCTGTGCACCTTTTCAGTTAAATTTTAATAATTTGCATGTATTTACATTATTTTTTTAAATTTTCCATTTCACCTAGGGCTCTAATTCTTTTTAGAGTTTTTTTTTTGTAGGTTGCAATTTTGCAAACCGGTTCAGAAAAAAGTAATGTGGATAATTTTTGAAGTCATGGTTACCAACCCTATATTATTAACACAATATTGATAACAGCAGCAATGCAGCATTCAAAAAGTTGTTAAAACTTTACCGGACCTTCCTCTCAGAGGTTCAGACTGAACCTCTAAGAAATGAACACATAATCAAAAAGTAGATTTAGTTTTTATAGTCTACTCCATTTTCTGCATGTAGAATAACAAGTTTAAGTGATGGCTGTCAAGAAGAATGATCCTTGGTCTTTAGTGAAAACAACTTCAGAACTAAAGAATTACACTTGAACAGCTTTTATCATCTGAGCACTCAAACCAACATCTTCTGTGTTCAATTTTCAAAATGATTGTTCCTACTGGTTATGCAGACCTGTCTCTGATCTTATATGAAACCTATTGACCTCCTTTTAACCGTTTTTTTTTTTTGTCACTGCCAACTGGAAGATTGAGTTCAATCACCTTTTATGTACCTTGGTTACTTAACATTAAAGTGGCATGAAGGTGATAAAAAAAGAGACTGAAGCACTAACCTAGTAAACATTTGACGCGTCCTGTGCAGTGCCAGGGCTGCTGTGCTAAGTGGTAGCACTGAAGATAGGACATACAAAAAGGGGTCATTTTTCGATTTATTCAGGGGACTGTCTATTTTAGGTGGGCCACAATCTGCCATTTAACTGCTTATTTTCCAGGAGGCTGCCTCCATCCTCTGCAGAGAAGTAATGCCCCAGAACTAGATCAGTTCTGCAGGGGGCATCCATTTGGGTTAGCCCTCCAGACTGGTCCTGATAGGTCCTGACTCTATTTATAAAACCGGTCAGCTACAACATCATCGGCTGTCACCTTAAGGAGACTCATCAGTTTGTCTCCTACTGTCAGACAGAATACTTTTCATCCGCAAAGAAACATTTCTATCTTTAGCCCGTTCCTGCAGCTTGAAGCCAAAGCTTCTAAATAAGGAATTCCACTGCGCCTGCACACTGATTCATTAATGTCGAAGCTGTTAATGAAAAAAAGAAACGCTTAGAGTCGAAGCCATACTTTCTGGCTGGTTGGTGCATGTCTTATTTTTCACAGCACAGAGATGGGACGTGGCTCGAGAGCTAAAAATACCTCACGGGCCGCATTCTGTCGTCAGTGGAGAACCAAACAGTCCTTTAATGAAAGTAGGGTAGCTCCCCAGGCCCAGCCATCCACTGGTGGTGTGATCCATATTTTATTAATAGCGGGATGGTGGAGCACTGTTCTGATTGATATCGAGATTTAATAGGACCTCAGCAGCGATGCTACATGGGACTGAGGGCCCCTGGGAGTTGCAGGCACACAGAAATCCGTAAAGACCTATTTATTTCCAACCTGGTTAGGGGTGTTTGTTTACTAGCCAAGACCAAGCTGGACTACCACTATTTCCTTTTCGACTAAGTGGTTTATATTAGTTCCACAGAAGCAAGGATTTGGCCATTGCATCTAAAATATTCATGAGGACAAAAGAGAGGAACTGAAGAGGGATGGAAGAAGGAAACAGGGAAGGGAGGGAAGGAGGCCGGTGTGGGATGTTTGAGAAAAAGAGGACAAATTGATGCAAGACAGGATTCTAGGACAGCCAGGGTGAATATAGAGACGGGGAGGGCGGTGTCGTTCGCTGAAGCAGAGGAATATTGGTTCTAGATAGAGACAACCTTCAGAAGAAAAGGAGGAAGTTCAGACTCGAGTCAACAATAAAACATCCATAACATTCAACAGCCACAGAAAAATATATATCACCAACATAACCACACTGAACCTGCGTGACGATGACAGCGACAGCTCCCGTGACAGGAGGAGGATGAATAGAAGGACAGAGATTCGCAAAAAGCCCTCCATCTCCTCAGCACATAGAAACCACAAAGGGGCAGGGAAGGGGGAGCTAGGGTGTACTGGGAGGATGTTTGAAATGAGCTGTGAGGGGAGGCAGGTGTGTGCTTGTGGGAAGAAATGGTTGATGATGATTATTTAGATAGGTAACATAGCTAAAAATAGATTGATAGATGATCATCATATCTGCTCGTATGTCTTGAAACCTGGACCTAGAGATCACACCTGTCACACCCAGGAGCTGACTAATCTGACTGATTTGACACCTGGTTAATAGGTCCATTTCTTTTCTTTAAAAGCAGCCCTGGAGGACTTTGAGAAGAGCACCAAGAGTGTGCCAATTACAAAGGAAATTTGCCAGGAATTTGCTTTTTTGCTGTGGAGGCAGCTCATACCTTTCTTCAAATCAGCTGAATTGGAGATGTTGCCACATTAAGAGTCATAAAAATGCTTTTTTTCTTTTATGGTCGTGTTACTTTTTCATTATTGCTCTATGACTCCCACCAACTGGGGAGTTGGTGGGAGTCATATGGCCAAATGGCCAAATCAGCACCTGCTTTCCTCACCAACTGACAACAAATGAAAGGGAAATGGCTGGTATTACAAGTGTTTTGTGTGAGCTGTCAGTAATAACCACAATTTGCTTGAAATTCTAAATTTGAGGGCAGGCTTTCCTCAATATCGGTTTGGTACTGGACTCAAATTTGGTTCAACAACTGATTTATGTCAACACTAAGTGAGGCTGGTATCAGATACCTGCTAAGATCATTCACTGAAGATAAAAGATCGATGTAGCTATGGTGTGCTGCATAAGCCTTGAGCTGAGCAATGCTTTTTGAAACTTGCAACAAGCACAGGGTGGATTTGACTGAGAAACCTAAAACACTGACTCCAGATTGTCGATCACAATATAGCCTAAGCCCAATAATCATTCATAATCTTTTTTTATTTTCTATAAATGGGATCATAATTTATCAACTAAACATAATGTGCTAACTAGCAATCAACAACATAAACTCACATACTGATGTAATAATTAATGACGTGGGGTCTTCTCATAGATTTCTACACAAGCTTTCTGCAACAGGAGGAGTCGCCCCCTGCTGACCTTTAAAAAGAATGCAGATTTAAGGTACTTTATTTATTCTCGCTCTCTCTCTCTCTCTCTCTCTCTCTCAATTCCTATAGATAAACAGGTTTACTTGTTTACTATACTGACTTTACAGTTTTTTCTAGTTCGTTTCTTATCAAATTAGAAAAAAGTAAAGAAAGTTGCAGTAAAATTATGAAATTGCTTTAAAATTAAAATCTGTTGCTACGCAAAACATAACCAATCCTTTTAATTCAACACAATAAAGCCAACAAAGCAGCAACTCACATCCCGATTTGGACAGCGGATTTGAAAATTCCCACTGCTCTACGATGGAAGTACAGAGCTTAGGACTGGCTTACGGACAGGCTAAACCGGAACAGCAGGGAAGGTGGAGGATATGAACAGAGGTTAGGAGGCGAGAAGGAGGAGTGGGAGAGGGGGTGTTTGGGGATGAAGCTGACAGAGCAAGAAGGGGAGAAGAAAGAATGGGGGTGGGGGGTGTATAGAGCAAAAAAGAAGAAGCATGTATTCACAGTGGTGGCCACAGCAGCCTCGAGATGTTGCTCCAGTTCATTTGCATTGACTTCTTAAAATGACTCTTTCAAGACCTTGAAGAAAAACATTTAGGAAGAAGCAGCTGGTTGAAAACAGAATCTGATACATTCAGCAGGGTCTGAATGAAAGGCTGTACTGTATTAGGCATATAAGGTATCCTGGGCTTGTTGCATTCATTTAATTTCTATAAACATATCTATACATGAATATGCTTCCATTTTTAGTCTGTTTGTATTCTGAGGGCCAGTCATGCTTGAGCAGGCTTTGGTTCCATGAAAACTGAGTCAATCCCGAGAGACTTCCATGTTAAAATCCCCGACTTTACGGCAACGTTCCAGCAGAAACTCTTTTTGGTCACTTCAGATAAATGTCCTCTTCATAACAACTGTACTGTGGCTATGATTTTCTATAACTCACCTGTTTGTTAAGGCTTAAAATGAGGGATCTAGCTGCTGTTGTCTGCTAGTTGTCTCTGCTAACTGTTTCGAGCCTTAACCTCTGTTAATAGGAATAATAAAAGTGGGCTTCATGTGCTTTTAAGAACTCTTTTAAATGGGATTATCTGACTATATATCTTCCTCTATGGTACGGCCTATCCAGGAATTTGTGCTTCAGTTCTAATATTCTTAGATGATATTTAGCAGTTATTAGCAGGTGTTCGCGCCTATGCAGGTAATGCTAACCAAGCTTGTTTGCACTGGCAGATGGCTTAACACTCCACCCTTTGATCCAAGTATGGCCACTTTTGGATCCAAAAACCAAAAGTATGGTAGCTGATGGTGAAGCTTTAAGAATGGGAAGTTCAGAATTAGTCTGTGTCTTTTATATACAGTCAGTGGTTTGAACCTCTCTCATCCTCCACCTTATGTCCAACAGCTATCATCGGAGGCCTAAAGATTTATTAGCAACTATCTGACAACCAGCGGTCACTAGTGAAAACTAGTGAAACAGGTTGTTTGCATGGCAAATGCCAACCTGGTTGTAAGCACTAACTATTCACCAAGCGGCAGTGAAAGTGTGAAAACCAGAAATAGAGAAGGTTCGTGTTTAAACTAAAAGTTGTGCCTTTTGAAATGTGCTGGTTGCAGTGGTAAGGCACAACTTTTACTTTGAAGTCGACAGTTTTCTGTTTCCAGTTTTTGTAGGACTTTAACTACAGGGTAGTTAAAGGAGGAGGAGGGTAAATTTGCATCTTTCATGCAAACTACAAGAGACTGCAGCAATCTTGCAGCAAACTCCAGCAACCACTTACAACTGGTTGGTAAATACACATTTGGTTCCCAGGGGGTTGCTAAACAGTCTAAAGGCCTGTGTGACTGAGGCCTTGCAACACGAGCTAATCTGGGATAATTTTAACTTGTAATATGCAGAAAATGAAATAACCTTTAAACCATAACTTCTACGTCCATTATGTGGATAAACTGGTGGAGTCTTTTGAGAGCCCTGCTTCAGCATTTCTGCTCAGATACTATTGCTTATTATTATCACTAGGATTTCTGCAGTATCTATCAAATAAACAAAACCTGATAATATGGGCTCTAAAATGGCCTTTAACATCCCATGAATTCTATGACCTGCACAGAGCTCTTCCATTGCAGACCTTTGATGACCAATAATTGATTTTATCTTGGCGAATCATTCGATAACCATCTTCTGAACCACTCACACTCCAGGAAATAAAAAAGGACAGGGTGCACTTCCACTTCCCGAAGACAATGAATGGCTCAAGGTTGACTTTCAATTAGAAAATGAAGCCTACACACACACAAACATTTATTGTTGGTGCTGTCAGGTGTGCAGCTTGATCACAACATTAAAATACTATTTCAGGTAAATGGGGAAATCTAATTTAATAGGCACAGGCACATTACGCAAAATGAAAGGCTCATCATTTTTCTATACTGCTGATTTGCAGGGGAAATATTTATGACCCAAAAAAGTTTTTATATGTCTTGCGTGAAGACAATAATCACCACAGTTTTAAGTAAACAGTCCTTTCTCTCGACACTGACAGCTTGGAAAACACTTCCAGAGGTAGACAGTGAAGTGAAAAATGGCTGAGAAGGTGTAAATGAGCTGCTTCCTGTGCAGCACAAACGCTTTTAAGCAAGCAAATAACAATAAATTGCAAAACATTAAAGCAGTTGGGAACTTTTTCAAGTCAGTTTTTCACCAGTTTTTAATAGATTTTATTAAAATAAGGTCCCACCTTGTTATTATTATTTACTTTAAGTGCTCTGAGAGACAGCCATTGGCTCAGAACCCGTCTTCAACCAGTCAACTCTTATCACAAAATTGTGAGGTAAATACTCCCAAGTGAGGATTTTGAGTCATTACACAAGTTAATGCAATGAACTGTAGCTGCTGGAGGCCAAGCAGGCGGTAATGTTCACATGAGGAGCATCAAGTCTGGATCGAAGTGAATCAGCGGGACAGGTACCTCTGCTGAGCCCATCGGGCCCTCGGAGGATCCGGCATTCCTCGATCTGTCCAAACGCAGAGAACATGACCCGGATGTCGTTCTCGTTGCACTTCTTCGACACCATGCCGATGAACAACTTCCTGTCTTCCACTGCTGTAAAGAGAACAGAGAAACGAGGTGAATGAATAGATTGTATAATGTTAACACTGTGTGCACGCCAGAGTTAATGTTATTTAAGTGTTTGCCTTTCCTGTCAAATGACTTTTAACATTTCCTTAATACCTATTTCACTCTTTTAATCAGAAAAGACCTCAGGTGCCTTCTAAAAAAAAAAAAAAAATCTCTGACATAACTGTAATCAGCTTCTAAAGCAGATAGAAACATGAAACAAAGGGAAAAAAACAGTTTGAAGGCTTAATCAGTTGAACTTTGGGTTTTATTGTAAATTATGGCCTTAACCCAAATGTTATATAAAACACGTTCAAAAAGCTCACTTAGTCATAAAGCCTGTTGTATCCAGAATAGTTTGAGGGGTCTTTTTCTTGATGCTGAGCTAATGAGTTGCTACTAGGTTTATATTTATTATCCAGGCATTTAAGTATTATCAGTGTTTGTTGTGAAAGCAAATAAGTACTTTAAAGCTGGTGTAGGCAAATTCTTTACTTTTACTCAATAGACAAAAAAAAGAAGGAATGAAGTCGATTCAACAGAGTACTATCACCTGGGAGAGTGGAGTTCAAAGTCCATATACGCCACATGGATTACATGATGGATAGTGGGTGGGGCTTAAAAATGAGCCCTCGGCTATAACCCCCGGTTTGACTGACTCATTAGCTGTGCCATCACTGGAACTTACTTCCTAAGCACAGAAATGCTTCATGACTAATCAAAGTCCTTCCAGAAGCAAGTCTAGGTACTCAGCAGCCATATTGGTAATGCCTCCCTAGGTAGTTATTTTGAAGTATTATTGAAATTAATTTATTAACTGCTTATCCAATTCAGAGTCACAGAGGGGCTAGAGCCTATCCCAGCTGTCACAGGGTGAGAGGTTGGGTACACTCTGAACAGGTTGTCGGTCTATTGCAGGGCTAACACAGAGACAGACAACCTTTAACACTCACAGCCACACCTATGACCAACCACTGAACCTAACATGCATGTGGTCGGAGTGTGTGAGGACGCCAGAGCACCTGGAGAACCCGGTGAGAACTCATGCAAGCACTGGGAGAACACGTCCACACAGAAAGGTTTCAAACCAGGGTTCGCTAATAACTTTAATTTCAATCTGCTACAATAAAATGCTTAAAAAGTTTGCTGACAAATAAGCTGTTACAGATTTCTTTCATAGGTCTCATATTAGGACTGCCACTTTTTTCTCCTATAATGTCTCTGGTTTAATCCCGTGCTTTTGCCAGATGAAGGAAGGATTAACTGTAAAAAACTGGGTGTTTCAGAAAGCGTTCTCACAACTTTAAACCCTACCAAACTCAGGCATGGTCTAACTTAAAGACTTACTGAACATTTCTTCCCCAAAGTTAGTGATAGCACACCAAAAAAGTAATCATTATGGAGTGTGAACACTGCAGCAGCTCATAACCAACAACCAGTGCTTTATCATGTAAAAAACACTGGCTAACATGACTTTGTTAGAACATAAAACTTTGCTGATTTATTTAAGAGTTGTTACAATTTCAGGTGACCAATATTCTCTTTGCTTGAATGTAGTTTGTTTCTTTTTTGTGTAGTTTACCACTAATCACATTCAAACCCATTTTTTAAATACATATACCGAGGAGAGTATGCTGTGAGATGGTGATGTGTGAAAAAAAAAACAAGTAAGAACAAAGAGTAAAAGAAAAAAGAAAGAAAGAAAATGAAAACGAGCGAAATGTGGAAAAATTGATTGAGACAAAAAAATGTAGCAATCAAAAGAAACAGTCAAAGAGAGAAAAAAGACAGTGGGAGAGCGATGAAGACAGACAGAGTTCATGTATTTCATCATGCCATCTGTGAGGCTCTGATCAATGTCTCATTATCACTTCAACACCGGCTCCTTGCTGAGACTCTTCAGCCTGTCCTCTCTCAGCCCCTTCCTCCCTCCCTCCACCTCTATCCTCCTTCCTTCTCCCTCGTGGATTTCTCTCCTTCTCCTCTGCTGACACAATCCCTCCTTCCTCCGGTGCAATCTTGAGGAATGGGTGCTGGCGGCTGCAGGTGAAGACGAGAAACTTGCCCCGTGTGTTTTCCAGCGTGCGGCGTTAAGTTCGAATTAGGCTGAGAGTGAAACCCACATTCATTCGCTGAAATAATGCACGCATGTGTGTGTTTATGTGTTCCCGCTGCATTCAATGTAATGCTAATCCAATTCATTTTTAATGAGGAAACTGTCAGCTCTTACCGCGAGGCGAAAGAGATAAGCGGTCTGTTGCACTCTGGGAAATCAATAGCGCACTTGTTTATTTTGCTGTTTGAATTGTTTGTGTGTTTAAAAAACAAACCATCGGGATACGCTGCCAAGATAAGTGTTGCTTCAAAAAGCTTTAACTCCTTTGTACACACAGTGTGTGTGTGTGTGCGCATCACTCCAGAGAAAGATTACCACAAGTCTAACAGCAATGTAATTAATTTACTCTGTGTCGATAGGAAAGAAAGAGAGGAGATATCGTTACAATTGACTGTTTCTGTTTTTCGGACGAGGCGCACAGGCAGGCGGGTGGGTGATAAGACTCATAAAGCCGGCTCTGGGATGTATCAGGAGTCAGCTTTGCATTCGGGGATAAATCGGAGCAGAACTGGCCTCACGCTGAGCTCCAAAAATATTTAAAAGATGCCGAAGAAAGAATCACAAAGGTTTAGGGAAAAGTAAAAAAAACCAAACAAAAAACATAAACAAACAAACACACATATGCACAAGATTAACCAATATTGTTATCTCTCTCTGTCTCTTTCTCTTCTTCCATCTCCTCTACTGACTAAACTAATAAAGCTCTGCACAGCCATACGTCACTGTTACAGCGGATCTAACACTGGGTTTATTAAAGTTCATTACCGTTAAATGGATGGACGTGTATCGTATGGTCTGCTCTATATTTCACCATTCCCACTGTGAGAAGCGGCTTCTTTATTAAGTTCCACCATCCTTACCATATTTCAGTGGAGCGGATGATGGCTTTTATAAGCATTTCTCCCCCTGACTTCCCACATGCTGTCATTTTGCTCTCCTCCCCTGCAGTGGACAGTGACATACATGGCAGGCTAGAAGGAAACCTCTGTGATGCTGCTATGGCAAGTCAACTGCGTTTAACGTACACGTGAGTTCTGTGTGTGTCAGAGAAATGCTATTAAATGTAGCATTGCTGGCTTTAAATGGGCAGTTCATCCAATCCAAAATTCTGCTCATTTACTCAGCTTTAAGGGTCACTTCATCTAAACTGCAAGAACCTACATTTTCTCACTGAATTGTCTAAATAATTTTAATTTCATTTGCCAAATTTTCACATACCGTTTGCGCCGCTAAGTTTTCTTGAGCTCTGCCGCACTAAATTATTCTAATAGGAACCATTTCACACCAAAATATCCCCAAATTGAGGTCTTCTGGTTATTCATCCAGCAAAACTGCAAATCTGCTCCGAGGAAGATTAGATGTTTATTTCTTTTAAAAATGCATTCTTGTTTTTAAATTTTTTGAACCACAAAAATTGAATTGCGCTAATTTCTGATGCGGCTGGAGTTTGAGCAGCAAAACCTGTGAAAATAACAGCTTGTGTGAATTTACTGAGAAGGTAAGGAAAGCCCAAGTTATTACCTCATAGCGTGAAGAACAAAAAGTCACAGCAGCATATTTACTTTAAAAATGTCAAGAAAAAAGAGTTACTACATTTTTTTTTTTTTTGCTTGACATTCAAGTTTAGTTCAGGTTTGGTACTGACAACATCCACTATGGGCTTTAAGAAAAATTAGAAAACTCAGATTGGCTATTTAGAAATAACTTCCCAGAGTCCTGCCATTTAACAACACAACCTTAAGAGTAGACAAAAGCTAAACTCTGCAGGGGAAAATGAGAAACAATGATTTTTTTAGCTCAAGTCAGTGGTCTCCATTCTTTTTCAGCTGCCTTACACAAACATGCCCTAATAAGTTCATTTGAACTCATTTTAAACTGGATCAGGACTTCTTTAGTTCATTTTAGCTGTCTATAACTTTAGCCTAACATGACAACAATGGAGCCTTTACTCTTTGCTACTAATTTACTTAACAGCTACTTATTTTATGACAGTTAGTGACCAATTTACCTGAGTTTATCTATTAAGTACAGTTCAGTTTATTAACTATTAATCCAAACTTTTATTTGTTAATCCAGTCTTTTCTCTAACCCCTAACTGCTAACTCATAGTCACGCTTTTTGCTAAATTTCATTCATAACTTCATATTCATAACTTTAGCTATCTATTGTGTTAATTAACGCTTTCAACTGTTTTCCTTCACCATGTCTTGATCAATGATCAATGTCTTCGTTTTATGGCAAAGAATCTGAATTATTTCCTCCTGGATTTAATTGGAAATTGGCGTTTTTCAGCTTCAGGTTCCTGTTTTTATGTCAGTTATAGCTTTGTCCATGACTGGAAGCTCACCTCCATCAAAGCAATGAAATTAAACATGAGTCCAACAGTTTGAGTAATGCTAAGATGTAAAGTGACCATCTGGAAATAAATAGGGAACTAACTTAGACTTTAACAAAGAGACAACATATCTGTGATTTGAGTTTAAAGGTCTGCATCTTCACTCCACAAAATGTGCGTCAGAAGAAGCAATGAAGTATTTATAAATGGGCAAACAGATAACGGCAGGCCTACCCTTTAAAGATGCATCCACGGGTATTACACACTGTCCAACAGCTTCTTCTTTGAATGAGAAGGAATGGAGGATGAGGCCAGTATAGGAAATCAATTCAGAGCTGGATCTGAGGTATGTAGTTTGGGAACAGGGTGATCTGAGGACGGGGGTGTGCGACAGTGCCTGTGCGCGCGTGTGTAATAGATGCATTAGGGAGAGTGTGTGCGGCAAGAGGCGAGTGCATACAGCATTTTTGTATGAGTGAGCAGCCACAGGGAGAGGCCGGTTCACAACGAGGCCAAAACGATTCAACTTTCACTGACCTCCTCATGAACCACCTTAATAATTCATCACACATAGAAAAATATATTTATATATATCAGGATCGCCCCATCCCACCCACTTTCTCTCCTCTGCTCTATGTTTCAATCTTTTTCCCCGAGTCCCCCGTGCTGTCTGCCAATCAAGCAGAGATAGCCATTACCAAGCAAAATTCGAAAAAGGCTATTGATGCATGCGTGCATGTGTGTGTGTGTAATATTGATGGGTCTGTCACTGTGCATGTGTGCAGTGCCACTCACCATTAGATTTCTCACTGTCTGCAGGTTTCATCTGAATAGGGTGGTGCATCTGTAGAGACAGAAAACAAGGACAAAAAAACACACCCCATCAAATATTGGTACACATGCCCAAAAACACAATATGACGAATGCTGCAATTCACTTTGTCTCTTCACATCCAAATTAAATCCCAAGAGGATTTCATACGCTCTTAATTACACATGTTTTATGGAGATGCTTTTGTCAGATAAGAAATGTGGCTGCGATTGCTTTGGTTTTCCCACAGCAGATAGAAATCTGTGTGAGATGCAGTATACCGCTCAGCTCTGGAGGGTGGTGGTAGAGCATCTAAACCGGTTTTCTCCAGCAAATCCCAGAAAATGCGAGGAGGAGACGAAGCTATATGGGTCAAGGGGGCAAGAGGAAGGACAGAAATGAGACTGCATGCAAAAGCCAGAGCATGGGAAAGTACAAGGAGGGTGCACGTGAGCAAAAACTGAGAAGTAAATACTAAAAGAGGAAGAAGCCCTAACAAGAAGAGGAGGAAGAAACAGAACAAGCAGCTTTATGCTTAACATTTCTAAATCGCTTAGAAATAACTACCCAGGGACATAAACACATGGAAGATAACAGTTTGCTTGCAATAAGTCCACTCACTCACTTCACCAACTGCAACTGATTATTGTGGAGATAAAAGCTTCATACAATAGTCGGCCAGATGACCGCCAGCATGAAAAATGCTGGTGCCGGTGCCTTGCACACTGAGAGACATTAGCATATAAACATAACCTTTCAATATTTGGAATATTTCAGCATTGTTATTTGCCTGTCACTGTCACAGAAGGAAGACCTAGAAAGAGTTTATTTCCACAAATCACTGAGAGAGAACTCACTTTGGTTTCCCTCACAGTTTACACACATGCACTCGATCCCTGCACGGTTTGTATATGAAAATGTTAATGCAGGATCAGTTGGAGAGGACATTATGTTTCAGGCTTCCTAACCTTCTTCTTGGTTCAGATGGTAAGAGACATTACTCTGCTAGATCTGAAGTACTAAGTCCATCTGTCAACAGAGCAGGATTGGTTGAAGAACATTATGTTTCTTGTCTCCTGCATGCTCTACTGCACCACCCCTCATCAAACCTGGAGGATTTTCACTAGTGCAAACTCATCAGACCTGGATGATTTCCTGTTGTGTACAGCATGTGAAGACTCTAGACCAGGCTTGGACCTGACTCTTCAATGGATTCTCATTCCAGTGCCGTTTGTCAGAAACTGCTAGCATCAGAGATATGTAAAGTGCCTTTTGTACTGTTTGTAAGGACAGATCAAGCCCTCGTTAACCGAACTTTATCATCCCACAAATGTGTCTGCCTGTGTACATGCTTCTGTTCGGATCGGGGGGGGGGTCCTCCAAGGTTGACAATTGTCCATGTGTGATGAGTTGGGCGATTACCATGCCATGTGCAACACACCACAGACATCAAAGGCATCTTAAACATTATAAGCTTTACACCCATTTAACATCTGGCTAAAACTGATTTCCAGGGTCAGAGCCAAAGGCCATAGGGGTCAGGGCAGAACCACCTGCCACAAAACCAAAGATGAAGCCTGCCCAGGGCCCATGCACGGACTCATAGAACTGAAGTTACAGTCATTACTATTTTTCTAGCACATGTTTTTTTGAGGTACCATTTCTCAGTCGTTTTGCCCACAAAGACATATTCTAACCACACATTTAAATTATAATTATCTTCTGAGTTTTACCAGCAATGAAAAGATACTAATTTGAGAGTTACATTAAAAAGCTTATCATATGTGATCATAGTGGTATCCTAGAGCCTTTGATGGATCAGCAACCTGTCAGCTAGGAAGTGGTTTAAGTTCTGATCTGTTTACATACTTTTACATTAGGTTTTGCTGTTAACAGTCATTCTTATTGCACTGATTCTGCTCGGATTAATGCTGGATCTTACTGCACACAAGGTTGGCCCCAGTTCAAAGTAAACTGTCCTGCACATCCTTCTTTGGCTTTTGGCTTTTGGCTGCCTTTAGGTTGTCAACTGGCTTGCATGAGACAGCCGGACTAGCAGGAAAAAGACGTTTGAAATTGCTGGAGGGATTTTTTTTTCCTTGATCAAACTGCAGCTGTCATTTAGACCTGATTTGATCTCAGTATGATCCAGACCAACTGAAGACCCAGCCCGGCTTATCTTGATACATTCTGACTGCAGTGCATTGTGTAAGTATTTACACGTTGCAATTTTTTTCTTCTTTCTTTATCCAGATGCACAGTATTAAGAAACAGATTGCCTGTCTTTAGCAGGTGTAAATGGGGTTTAATGCCTGCATTTAGACTCGTCTTTTTAGATCCTGGATATCTCTATGATGTATCCAAGAAGCAGTTTAATGGAGCTGAATGACGGATGTGTTTTTTAGGTGGTGAGTCTTCTTTTATGGAAAACAAAAAACAACAACAACAACAACAACAAAAAAACACTTCACAGATGAGACCCCCCCCCCCCCCCCCCCCCCCCCCCCCCCCCT
>VVHJ01005823.1:8342-28997 GCA_015107715.1 Tylochromis polylepis
TTTAAAGAATTTAGACATGTTTTATGAATAGCAAACCAGGTTAAAAATTAATGATAGAGTGAAAACCAACCTTGTTTAAAACCGGTAAATTGTTTCACAGATATAAAGATGGTCTGGAAAATTATCTTTGGAATATAATGCCCACTGCAAAACATGCAAAACATCATTACTGCAAAAATGTTTAGCAGGTTTAATATCATGAATTCAACTACTCCAGAAAGGTTTTTAGTATGATGGAGGCAAACTAAAAACTAAAAAGGCCTTAATATTCCTCTGCTCAGAATCACATTTGAGCCATCAAACCCATTCTTCCTAGAGTCATGCCACCAGCATGGGTGAAATATTTAATCTCTAAGAGATTAATTAATTGAACTTTTATGAATGCCCAGTATGTTAATGATGAAATGCTTCAAAGTACAAGTACTGATATTTGTTAATGGACTACAATTTTGTTTAACAAAAGAAGAAATGCATACAAGTAAATTGTTATTCAAAGATTAATTACTAAGATCTGTATTTTATATATCATTGTATTTATTTTTTTGAAGACCAGAGCCTACGGCTAAGAGACGTGATGACTGATTTTTGAAGTGGAAGCAGAGCCAAGGAGTCGTTCCCCTCAAAGCTTTCTTTGTTCCTATCTTGCGGTGCATGATCAATGAATGGCTAGTGATCGTTAAAAGACCTACTGGTCGATTCCGCATTAGACTCCATCTTCCTTATTAATGGACTTTTCTGTTTCTGCCTCCTCCTACCCTATTTCTAAAAAGCAGGACTGTATTTTCACACGAAAGCGTCGGTGAGTGGTGATCTCGCTTTATGTGAATGCCGCTCAGATGTCAGCTTTAGCAGCCAAATGGAGTTTCAAAGGTGTTGGAAAACAACAACACGAAGCCACATTACATTTCTGATCATGTATTACGAAGTCCTGATCAGTGCAGTGGAGCTTAGCAGTTGGGGTCAGAGTGTAAAAACATCTATGGAGTTGTAGTCCAGCATCACCAAATGATAAAAAAGATAAACCATGAAAACTCACCTTCTGTCTAAAGTAGCAGAGCTCGTCAGCATGCAACAAGGCTGCAGTATGCTGACCTTCATCATGCAACCTGAACTCCTCTCCCCTTCTGAGGCCTGATGTGCTGCTGGCTTGGACATTTTCCAAGGTCAGGTGGAGGGCCTTGGTCCTGTAGGGAAGTGATGAGGTGATGTTTCCAATGCCCTCTACTGTTAATGAGTTCATCTAGAGGGAACGCAGAAGGGTAGAGCTAAGGTGGAGAAGTTCAAGTAAAAGGGCCTAGTGTGTGCGTGAGTATTTGTGTGCATGTTGAGAGGTTGGTTGTAGAAGGGATGCAGAGCATATGAGTACGTAGACGGAACCTCTAAAAAATTTTGCATCATGCAAAATTTTGTTTTTCAGACATATTGCCTTGGTGAAGATTAAGAATCGTTGCTTAAGACCATCCATCACAAACTGTGCTAATCTACAGTGACATCTTATTTTCTTTAAAGGGATTTTTGCATGCTGTTTATAGGGCTGTGAATTGCCATGTGTGGCATGGGAGGAGCAGTTTGTTGTCACTGGTGTTTCTTTTTGTTGGTTTATTGTTTCTGGGTGATGTCTTTACTTATTTTAAAAATAAAATGTATATTTTGTTGGGAAAAAACCAAACGCATTCACAACAGATTCTGTTTATTAGGAACAGCGCTGCTTTCCAGAATGAAGAAACCAACCTGACTAGCACTGCCCATCAACTGTCTTCCAGGACAACAAATTCAGAAATTAACATCAGAATAGTTTTCAAATACAAGGATGAACACAGCTGTGCAGTTGGGAGAAAAAAGCTGGCAGTTCTTTAAAAGCTAATCTGGCACTGCTGCTGTGCCATTGATCGTCTGGCTTACTGTGGCGCTCCTCCAGACAAATGAGTCAATACATTATTCAGTGCATTGAGACTCCTACAAAACCTGTGACGCTGGAAAAAACTAGTGTCCTCAGCTGCCTATTTTCCTCGAGTATCGTTACAATCATGAATGGAACCACTGGTTTGCACGTCAAATTGCCTCTCTTCTGTGTATGTTTATGTGTTTTAAATGATGTGGGCTTCAGTGATATGTAATCTTATGTTATGCTGTATAAATACAGTCCAATAAATGATCTAACACTGCTGGTTAGGAGGCAGGTATTATATGGTGACAGCACATATAAAGACATAAATATAATAATCATCATGAGACACATTGTGTTTGCTTTTGTAGTGAAATTGCTCAAACAGCTCTTACACCCTCCACTCTTCTTATTATATGTAAGCTCCTTGTGTTTTTATTGTTTTGGTCTTTTTTTGCCTGGACAATTTTGTTACTCAATTGTTACTGAAGTGTGACGCTGAAAGTGCTGGAAGAATTGTTTCACTGGAAGCATTTTACCATTTGTTTTGGTGAGATACACCAATTAGGATAATATAAGGCGAGTCATGACTAAAGCTGCTCTGATATGCTGCCTGTCAAAATATGTGGATTTTTTTTTCAGGTTCCTTAAAAGGACACTATATGCGAGACACAGATCAGTTTTGTAAATTTATCGCTGCTTCACACTACCGATCATTACTATGAATGTGTACCTTTTATGCAGAACCGAGGAGACTTAAAGTGAGGCTGGAGTACCAAATATTTAATGTGGGCATATTTGAAGCGTGCAGAGTCTGTATAAACAACAGTGGTCCTGCATGTTTATGTAAAGCTGTAACTCCAGTCAAAATTGGATGACAAATGTGAACATGCTTTTATCAAGATTTGTTTCCTCAGGTAACAGCAGATTATAAAATAGCTGGCTGGTTTCTGGGTTGGGATGCAAAATGTAATGAATCTGTCATCCAGTGTGTTGTGTGTACTTAATTTTAAATAACACTTACTCTAAAAATAATTTTTTTATATTGCAGTTGGTCGAATTCATATGACTATGACCATACACTGCTCATTTTACTAACGTTTACACTAAGAGATCATACAGGTTTGTGTGAAATTGAAATTTTAAGTATTCTCCTACACACCACTGGTAAATATAGATCAATATTGTTTTCAGCCACATTGTGCAAACATAGAGCATCATGGTTGCATTAAGCTCTATGCTGGCATTATTCAAGCTGCCCCTTTATTTCAAATACTTTAAAAAATCAACAGGTGGCGCTCTCTCCTTCCCCTGGAGGTACACTGTTTGATTTCCTTATAGCACCAAATAGCAGCTCAAAATTCAGAACTCACAGCAAATGTTCTGAACACAAAACACAAAATTAAGCTGGCTGGACTTTTTGGGGATTTAGGATCTCAACGGGGCAACCACAACAGAACCAGCAAGTGTGCCTTTAATTTGTGAGGTTGTTCACATCAGCAGACCATGGAAAGCAGACTTATTCCAGTCTCTGGGCTACAGTGAGCTCCTGCGATACTGTGATACTCTCAACTCATATAAACTCTGATATGACTGTGTGAGTGTTCCACTCGTGTCTTTTGTAATTACTCTGACAGCAGCTGCATGATACACAGAGGATTCATCAGATCTATTATTCAGCTTTAAGTGGGTGGAGTGACACCACTTATTCTGAAAAAACTCAAGGAAGCTCAATTTTTCATAATATGTTGCAGCAATACTCCTTATTATCACATACCAGTAACTCCCCACTCTGGGCAATTTGTCATCCCATATACTGTATGTATGTATGTATATCAAAGGACCATGAGATGCATTTAAGTGCTATGTAAAAACATATAAAGTGTACAGAGATATGACTGTCTAAGATTGTGTTCTGTTATATTCGGTATGGTGCCAAAGATGCATGATGTTCTTGTCATTTTCCTCAAATGTGATTTTTCCTCTTCCACTACATGTGCAAAGGGGGTTAGTGGAGAGATGAGATAGGTGTAGCTGTTATGTCAGCACATGCCCCACATTGTGCAACTTTACAAGGTCTGTTGCTCTGAGGCACCGATAGCAATCTAAGGCTGTTTAAAAGAGCAGTCATAAATGTCTCCTACAGCTTTGAATTTAGAGTTGAGTTAGAACATCCTCCTTCTTTTAGGGCCTTTGTGAGATCTACTCAGATGAACAAACATGTTGAAAGATGGCTTGAGACTTACTGCATAAAACTACCAACATGAAATGAACAACAATATTCAACTAGAATGAATCGTAGAATTCAGACTGCGGAAATGACTGACTCTAAGGTGGCCCTCTGCAGGAACCTCACAGCAACAGTAGCAACTACAGAACAGAGCTACACTTTGAGTAATAGCTCAACAAACCCCCTGAAGGGAGAATTAAGGAGGTGGGCATGATGTGCACAAGCTAAGTACCTCAACATACTGTTACTGCTGAGATGTCGTTCTCTGCAGGCTTGCTCCATCTTGTCTGCATTCCACAGCAAACTCAGGGTAGTGGCTTGTGGAAAATTCCACCTTTCTGGCATTTAGTGGGAGAGATGTGAGAAAGATAAGGGCAAAATCCTAACATCTACTACAGTGTAACTTTCGAAAGGAACACTTTACCATCTAAGTAAAGCATCCTTTTTTTGTCACTGCTAACCTAGCTGTTCAGTACTACCAGTGGCTAATTAGCTTATAAAAGTACAAAGAGTGGAAATAAAGGGGTAAGTTAGTCTCTTGTCTAGCAGTAAGAAAATCCACATGTCAGCACCTCTAATTAACACATTATTTCTCATTTAATAATATAAACCAAAAATGAAGAGTATGCTTTATTCATCCAAGAAATACAGCATATAATCCCCTTAAAACCACAACCTGTGGTTTTCACACTTTGGATTGGCACAGATTAAACAAGCAAGATATAACACGTTCACAAGTGACAGAGTATTTACCCACCATTAATTACTGCACAGATATAGCTTTATAGTCTTCTAATTTGACTCTCAGAAAGAAAGCAAATAAGGAGTGTGTTTTTTTTCCCAAAATATCAGTGACTTGTTTCATATTGTTCATCCATCAATTCAACCCCCGTGTTAAAAAAAAGAGACATATAGTACTCAACCGCATGTTCATAGCATGAGTGTTAGTGATAATGGTAGCAATAGCATTAGCTGTTTTCAGCATGGAAAAATGGAATAATGATCAATATTGGATCCGTTTTTGTGTGCTTCAAAAATACTATGACAGATTGTAAAGCTCTTAAAGGATTAGGGTTACATCAGAGTTATCCATAACACTTTAAGACAGAAAAGCACATACAGGACCGAGCAGAGTCAGAACCACACCATATTTACTGGACAGGCAACCAGCTTTGACAGGGGACATTTGGCTCCCATTTATCTTAATAAAATACATTTAAAAATGAGGAGAGAGTTCATTAATGTTGTCACTTACATGCACAGTTGCAGTCACATACGAGGATATAAACTAAAATGAAACTTTTTTAAAAAAGCATCAAAAGTACATTTAAAACAGTTCTGCAAGAGGCAGTTCTGTGTAATTACAACCAACTGGTTCAACCTTAAACCACATCATGAACCAGTAAGGATAATTACAACCATGCACGCAAAGTACGCTCATAGTGAAATGTAGCCACAGTTATAAAACGGCAAAAGCCTCCGTCTTAGATGGCATCGTATACAAAACAGGAGTGACTTTTCTCAGGGTGCAGAGGTAAAGTAATCAACTCATCTCACACTAGGACTGTTGACTGTGAGCACAGAATCATCAACACATTTCTGTTTCTTTGGTGGTTTTTTTGTTTTTTGTTTGTTTTTGAGTGAGACCCAGCTTTAAAGCTAGCCTCACAAGCAGATGAATTACCTCTTTTTAGTTCCAAAGGGACATGCCATGTGCTCCATAATCACTATCCTCACAAGCTAGGTTGTTACTGCCATAACATATCTCCACTGCAGCTATTTAACTTTTTAATTACCAAACTGGATCAGTCTGGATCCCTGAGGCCTTTCCATAATGGCATTGCAGCTGAAAGATCATAGCCTGACCAAAATGAATGCAAAAACAAAAACCTTTGCCCTCCAAAAGATTGTTTTGGACATGCTTTGGACATTTGAGAAAGAGCTGAAAACACAACAGTGGGGTGCATATATGTATATGTGTGTGTGTGTGTGTGTATATAAATATAGATACATATATGTGTGTGTGTGTGTGTGTGTTTATAACACTTAAATGGTGAGTCCAGCAGATGAATGTTAATGGAACTATAATTGTTAGAGTCAAAGAATAGCTCTTTGATGCAACGAGAACAATATGTATGGGACCGACTGGCACAAGTACATTTTTGATATCTTCTCTTGTCAGGTCTTCAGCTGCCTTCAGCTGATGTTTGTCATGGGGTCTGGGTTTCAGTCTTTTTTTTTTTAGCTGGTAAAATGAACAGAGTTTAAAACTAGTGACTGACTTGGCAGGTCTGACACCTTCTCAGTTAAAAGCTTTGGTTGTGCAGGCAGTGTATTTGGGGTCATTCTTATGCTGTTGGGTGTAGGTCCAAGCAATGAGATTGGTGGAGCTACTTTGTACATACAGTGGTTTTAAAAATGCGCACACTCTGGATTCTATTCTGCTGCTGCTTAGCTCTATTGCCATGTCACAAAAGGCAAGAAAGCCTGTTCCAGAAACAGCCATATATGAAAGCCATGACATGACCACCTCTATGTTTATGATTGCGAGTTGTTATATTGCTACACAATGAATTTGAGGCCATTTATATGCATCACTTAAATACATAAGTCTAATTATGCAAAGTGCTTCAAGTTTTCCACAGTACTGAACAATTCAAAGTCAACATTTAAGCCATTTCATTTTTATATGCCTTATAGTTAGACTATACTTAAGATGTTTTTGGTTAGTTAGTGCTGTATGTATCTGATGTCAGTTTTTCAGTAAGTTGCATAAGATCCTGCATGTCACAGGGTTTTCCTTTATTTTTTTGTTTGTTTGTGTGTTTGTTTTTTTAATTAAGTGGACTGCTATATTTTACCTTAGCTTCAATATTCAGGCATTTTAATCAAAATAACAAAGTAGTGTATTTAGCAAGTAGTTTGCAGACACAGATATACTATTTTCCTGGAGTTTAATTCAACTTTCAAGCCCCCAGTTTTGAACCCCTACTGTGTTAGCTGCCTTTTAACTGCAATCATTTAAAGAGATTAAAATCTGGGCGCTGGGTTTATGCTTTCACACAGCATTCAGCATGAATCAGTGTCCCTCAGGGACATGGGATTGGCTCATCAAAGGATAACTCTTTGCAAACTGACATGCCAATGAAGCCTGTTCCTGCCTGATATACATTTATTTCTCTCTCTTACTTTAAAAAGATATCTTGATCTCTGTGAGACTACCTGTATGAAGATAAAACAAAAACTAATTCACCCATGAGTAATAAATTATGAGCCGCATACGTATTGAGAGAATTCTTACATAGCCTACACTGATACTTCAGTTCGTGTCAGAACAGGTTTCAGCTTTCATTTCAGCCAATCCAGTGGCTCTGTCTTTCTGGAGAAAGATTATTAATATTCTGTTATTGTTCAGAAGCTGAAATCACAACACTCTATTACACTATATTTCTCCTTTTTCTTACAGTAAGAGACACTGTTGGATAAGGCGCAAGGCATCCAAAATGTTTCTTTCAGGTATCAGCACAGTGGTGCATTTTTTACCTGAGCATGGTGGAGTTGCAGCAGGCTGCTGCCCCCAGGCTTGTGAACCAAACCCCACCCAATCTTCCATACTGGACTGAATCTGAAGCTTTTCTCTGTGGAGGTTGCACGTTCCCCATGTGCCTGTTTCCTGACACACTCAATGGACATACATATATGGGTAACTGGTGACTCTGAACTGGCCTTAGGCATTGAAGTTGGGGTGCTTGAAATGCATATAATAAAGTGTTGTATGAATGTTTTATGTGAATGGTGAGCGGTTAGTATGGGTTCTACATAAATACCTTTCAAATTCCATTTACCGTGTCATAGATTATGCTTTGAGTATCGTGGTATTCTAGTAGTTTAATTTATTATGCCAATTTGGTCAGTCATACAGATTCAGCTCTTGTCTTCACATTGTTTATTTTGAGTAGACTACCGAATCCTAAATTAAAAGAGGCTTGGTCTACTATTTCTTTTAACTCTACTCAAACTTGCATGAATATTATTAATGCCAGCAGAGAGAGAGTATTGATTAGCACAGTCCAGAAACAGAATAACAGTTCACCCGATGCTGTCCAAACTAACAAGCCTTTTTTTTTTCTTTTTTTACTTTATTTTATTTTTTCACTATTCTTTTCATGCAGCTCAAACACAAAAGTATAACATTTTAATTTGTGAGCTTTAAAGGTGCTATTTGCTGTCTTTTGTTAGAGTGAGCCAGCTAAGTGTTTCTCCATATATCCTGCTTATGCCTGTAGCTGTATACTTAGAGCTGAAATACCAGAATGGTATCAATCTGCTTATCCAACACTCAATAAATAAATAAATAAATAAGCCTAATTTCCATTCTCAAACTATTCTCTCACTAACATGCTTCTGCTAGAGTGTAAATAAAATCGGAGCTGCCAGAACTATAAACTTTGAAACTCCACAATCTCCATGTTTTTTGTTTATATTAACTTTGTATTTCATATTTTAGTCACTGCAACAAAGAAGGGAGTTTAAAGAGTATAAAATGAAAAAGTTTTGCTGTGTTTCAAGACTGAACGGGGCTAACTTTTGCCTCAGCTGCCTCAATGTTCTTCTCTTGACTTCCTTGCTTGGGTGCAATGCAGCATTCCAGACAAGTTGAAACATGACGGTGTGTGCGCTCTGTCTCAGAGAATCAGTTAAACTGGGTGGATGCAAGGAAATGGGTCACACACATCTAGCTCTGTAACTTAAGATTGTAAAAAAATAAAATAAAGGTTGTGTTAAACTTGGGTCACCTCCTGTCAGGTATTCTGAAGTCAGGTATAATTCAGAAATCCTAGCCCAGATGAACCCCAGATGAGCACTGCACTGAATTAAAGCTACTTCCGAGATGGCTTTTTTGTTTTTTTTAAACCATCACCCCTGCATTTTAAAAAATAGCAAACGAGTTGATTTACATAAAAGTACAGTTTTTCTGTGGCATTCTCCATCGGTAGCTTCACTCAAATCCTCTAAACAAGATGCATGAAAAAATGTCCTTTTGAAGGAAAGGCAAAGACAATATCGGCAAGCTTAAAAAAAGAGCTTATTACGTCTGTCATTTCTTTGAAATTTTGTTTTTTTAAGCATAACTTTTTAAGGATGTGTTTACTACTGATACTTTTTCATGAGCGTAATAAGCCCCAGTTGCTATATTCGGAGAAAGATTTTCATGGGATTACCAACTAAGATATACTTTAATCCAAAACAACATTTAAGGTTACTGGATTTAATAAAGAGGTTGGCAGGTTGATGGTGCTTTCAAATGAACTTCATTTATCATCATCACTATCAAACTATTGATATTAGGAGGTTGTTATACGTTTGTGCTTTTTGCCACTTTTTGCACATGGTGGTTTCTATGATTAACATTTTGATGTTTGTGTAATTCATAAACGTTTCTGTGGGGGAGGGGACAGTTCTGGTTTAACATTTAGTTCCCGGGTAAAAGAAAAGGGGGAAAAAAAGAAGCTGTTTATGGGGTGTGGACTTCCTTCATGCAGAAAAGGGGGAGGTTTAACCCTCTTGCTGCTTTGCCATTGGTGGACACAGGGACAAAAATGCCTGTACCTGGTGCAGGTAAACAGACAGAAATCAGGCACGGCAGAAGAGGATCACCTGGCGTGACTTACTGCAACACTTCAGTTTCATTTAAATCGACCACCCCGGAAACCTGACAGCTTTTTCGTTTGTGGCTTTTGCACAGGTTTGTGTTGTATACCTTGTCTAACTACACACAAAGAAAGAGAAGGGTTAGCATTTGTAGATTTTTTTTCTTTCTTTTTTGGGGGGGTAAATATCAATTGGTTGTGCTTTGTTCTATTTTTCTAGGTGGCAAGTGCATTGCCTTGTCATACAGGTGAAATGAGATTTGAGACTGAAAGGATAACAAAAAGTGTACATAGACGGGCATTTACAGTTTTTTTGTGAAGTGACTAATTAAATGTTAGGAGTAAATGCTTGAGCTGAAGTCTGTGAGATGCTGTAATAGGTGGTTACAATTGTGTGGGTTTGGTCTCTACATGTTAATCAGCACCCTGAATTCATCAGGCTGAAAAGACTGCAAAAGGATGGAAAACATCGAAAACAGGTCCTTACTTGTGCAGGGAGAGGCCTCGCCTGGCACACCCTTTGCACAACTTGTATAGAAGGAAACTTGAGCATACACTCCAAAGGAACCTGTCTTTCATGTATTTGTTCTCTTTAATTAATCAACCTCTTCTTCCCTGACAGAAAGAATGACATCACTGAAAGCGCTGAAGGGAAAAATCAGTGTCAACGTTCCCAGTGATTCGCCACCAGAGGCTTCAGCGTGCTCACTTCACTTGTGAAACCATCCATGTATTCTATCCTTCATTCCACCGGAGTCTGTATAAAGTGCCAATCAGATTTCAGTGGTTTGAAGAGTAAGACACATGGAATTTTTCATCCTCAGAGAACCTTAAGTCATATAATCACATTATCAAGGGTTTTAATGGTTGCAACTTTGACAATAAAAGTTAACAGGGTTTTTTGTTTTGTTTTTTGTTTTAGATAAAAGATATGGCCTTTAATGCCCTTTGAAGGCAAAGTGACGGTGAAAGCAACAGTTCTGCACAAGCACTGAAAGAGGACTTGTCCTCCTCATTCATACCTGCAATGCGACAGGAGTTGAATACCGCTGCACTGATTGCACTTTAGAGTTATTGCAGGATCACAGAGTGCTGGCAGCCCCACTTTATGTCTTTTTGACTGTCACTCACAGAGGCTGCTGTGTCCTCACCCTGTCTCGCTCTCTCTCTTTACACTTGCTTCTCCGAGACATAGCAATTACATAATGACTCCTAAACTCCCACATTGCCACTTTCACAGCAAGCTCTTCTGAGCTTTTGCCAAGATGTATTTTCGTGTCCCTAAAGTCTTATAACTGTACCCAAGAAGCCTAGACATACAATATAAGCTGTGCATAGAACGGAGTAACTCACTGTTGATTAATGAACATCTTTTTTTTTTTCTCCAAAGAATATAGTTTTTTTCCATAAGGTTTTAAATAATTCCCTGTGGGACAATTAGCCTGGCTCATTAGCACAGGACACTTCCCAGATTGCATTCAAAGCCTTAATTATAGCTAAATAAGCAGCTACATCGAGCCCATGTCAACCAACTATAATTCTTCCTCCCAATTAATATAGAGGGAATATAAATTAACAAAACAACATGGTGCCAGATCAGCAGAGATCTGTACAGACTTGTACTCAGTTACAGGGTTGTTCTGATTGATAGTGACATAATAAATAAGGAACTATTGGGTATTTGAATTGAAACATATCTGAAAGGTCTCATGAACAAGATTCTTTAACGAAGAAAAAGGCATCAGGTTGTGAATTAATAACTACCAAAGCCATTACACAGGAAAAAGACAGTACAATTCCCAAATTTCAAGCAAAATGGGGAATTTGTGGAAAATAGTGTATTCAGTATATTTCAAAGACAGAATAACCTATGCATGACCCAGAGTTTCATAAATTCTGTCTGAGGTTAATCTCAGCTTCCCCTGCAGCCCAGTGATCAACTGATCCCAGCAGGCCTCACATGCTAGAAAGATTTTTGGTTTTCTCCACAGCACACTTCTCAAGTGCTACACACCCCAGCCTGCTGTTAACCTTCCTGTTTGATGCAATTATAACCAGAGGGCTTAGTGCTGCATATAGCGAGCCAAAGAATATACGCAGGTCAGAGATCAGTGAGGAACTCATGGTTTTCTTCACAGTGAGGGTGTAGACCCAAAGCCCATTATCTGCCCCATAGAAGACAACATACAAGGTCACAAGTGCCACTACAGCTTTGGCAGCTCGTTGCTCAGCTCCACCATTTCCGGCACCACCACCACTACTGCGGAGTCCCTTCACCTGCTGGCTGTGCTTGTAAAGGAATACCAGGATAAGCAGACTTGCTAGAGTCATGAGGGCCATGGGCACAACATCTCTGCCAACCTGGACTGCCCCGTTGGCATCTCTGGACAACTTTGAAGGAAAGTTCAAATAGCAGAATTGTACATTAATGCTGTGGTCTATCGGGCTAGTTTCATTCTTGGTACTGAAAGAAAACAGTATGGCTGCTGTCGTCATGCAGGCATTGAGAACCCAAAGGAAGAGGAACACAAAGGCCAAATAGTGGCCTAACAAGGCACGAACAGACATCCAGCTTGATCCTGGAGGGGCAATGCTCAAGCACTGATAGGTACTCAGCAGGAAGGTGAGCCAGATTGAGAGGGCGCGTGTTGTTCTATAGATAAAGATCACTGATTTACAGCCTGTATCTCCAAAGATGTCGGCCAGACGGAAGGAGGCCAGGGTCTCCGTCAAAGCACGTACAACCACCACCAGCAGGTTGACACATGCCAGGTGCAGGAGAATAGCATCAGCTGCTAAAAGTCGCTTCTCCTGGTACAGCAAGAGGAGGAATGCCACAATTACAGTGGCATTACTTGGAATTCCCACAACGGTCAGGGAGAGATAGAGCATCCCACGGACAAACACCTCTGATGCCATTCCTACAGGAAGTTAAAACAAATCAATAAAATCACATTATCAATATGTTATTTGCCATGCACTTCTAAATGTCAAATGGTGCCTAGCATTTAAATGGCTTCAGGAAAAATCGTTTCGAAGGTTAAACTCCTACCTGAGAACAGTCGACGCTAAAGAGGTCTAAAGTGGACCTTGTGCCTGTCACGTTGTGATCCTTCTCTCCTGATGTAGTCAGGGTGTTTGTGTTCTTATACTGGCAGACAGGTAAGATGTTTTGCATGGTCCATTGACTTCTCTTCCCTCAGCCTCCAATTACTTGAGATCAATTCAGATGACTGCTTCTGTACCTGTATTGGGTTTCAGACAGGATAACACAGTGGAAGCTGTGTTTGTCCTCTTACAAAGAGCTTACCAGTGGATGAGAGAAATGACATTAATGAAAGCACAATATCTATCAGTCCCATGTTTATTGTCAAAAAACAATTACAATCGTTACTCAATGTCACTGTTTCACTAAGTGGAGACAAATCAATTTTCTAATTACTGAACCTATATGCAGACCTCTGTGTAAAACCCTCAACATTACTTTTGCATTTTTCATATCTTCAATCTTTTTTTAAAGCCACTGCAAATCAAAAACCCTCCCTGCGTTGGTTAGACAGATACCAACACCACAGTGTCCTCCAGTGGAGGAAGAGGAAACAAAGGGAAAAGTCAGAGGACATTCGACTCACTCTGCACGATAGATCACCTGCAATTTTCATTTGGAGCATGATCCGATTTATGATTTACGATTGTGTAATTCATCCACAGCAATAAAAATTCTTAATAGAATGTAACCTAAACTGTGAGGATGTTGTAAGGACAATATGATTTAACAGCAGGGAACTGCTAGGGAACATTAAGCTTAATTCCTGTAAGAACACACAAGACATGTCCTACTTTGAAATTATAGAGTACTCTTTTGAAATAGTTTGGCCACATTCAGGATACCCTGATTAAATATGTATTCTGAACACTATGAACATAATGTATGTGTTGACACTAATGTTGGTTTGACACATTTTCACCTTGAAAATTCTTCTTCTGTTTTGTTAATTGAAATACTTTTTCTCTGTCATTGAAAACCAGCTGGGTAAAACTGAACATGAAAAGACCCAAATGTACAAAATATTTAATTTGTTTATTATAGTTTCATTTTTTCATATTCACATTAAAAGGTGCAGTGAGAAATACAATGAATAACCCCTCTACCAATTCAGAGATTTTGCCCTCACCAGCACACACAAAGGAACAAAAGAGTGTAAAGTGACATTTCGGCTTAACTAAACTGAGCTGAACATCTAAGAAGGGTTTTATCAATTTCACATGATGATACACAAGACACTGCAAGGGTCTGCTTATGTCCTAGTAACATAAATTTCATCATTACAGGGTATGCATGACATTTACATGCCCTCCAGATTGTTCCAATTGTGTGGGCTTTTCTAAAAGCCACTACACAAGTATGCACTTGATCTGAAAGCAGTTTTCACACATATAGAAAGTAGTACAGTATGGGCAATAATACATCCCTGCTGTCTGCAGCTGCAAGGGAATACAATAATATATAACAACAATAGTTTTTTGATACACACACTCATATTCACTTGATATTCTGACAAACAACAAAATTAAAACGGAATGAGAGCAATGCTAAAAACAGATGACATCAGCGATATCGCCTGTCAAGAGAAAAAAGGAAATCTTTAAACTTGCAATGACGCATACTGTTGCAATCCCCTGAGAAGGACATGCTTGAACTTGCCATTTTAATTAGCTCTCAGTACATTTAAACATGTTACAAAAACACACAGGGAAGCAAATAACACATCTAGTGATTATTTATTCCAAGCCCCCCCGCCCAACTCCACCCCCAGGGGAAAGCGGGCTTCTCAAACAACACCTTTTCAGCACACAGATAAACTTGTGCAGCTGACCAGGTTAGAGTCCTTATAAAGACACATTTGCCATTTGCAGGTTAGCTGGTTAGAAAATGTGGATACTTAGCACTGACAACAGAAGTTTGTTATAAGTATTAAAACATAAATGAATAATGTCTGGTTGTCCCTGTGCCCCCAATTAGAGCAGACATGCATTGTTATATGGCTAATTGTTTTGCTCCTCTGTGTCTTTAACATGCTCCCAGGACATGATGGAGAAAAGAAGCGCACACTGAAGCGCCAGCTGTGCGTGTAAAGGCCTCTTGATGGCTCATTCAAAGCATCATCAGGCTGCTTTCGCGTAAACAGTAACCACTCACGGCTGTCTCCACATGGTCAATCAACCCTATTTTTTAAAACTCCGCAGGGAAATAGCTTTATGATATTTCAGAGTGCAGGAAAATAACACTTAAGAATTTACATAAGGAAATTATTTTCCCAGGCTGCAACCAACAAAAATCTCTTGGCCTTCTCTTGAATCTTTGAAAGAAAGCAAATATTAAAATCCTGGGGAAACTGTCCTAAAACAAAGCAAATTTCCACATGTTCCAAAGTTGTTCTCGTTGAAATGACTCTTCAGCATTCTTAACATTATTTCAAAGTAACCATATAATTTCCTAAGGGATTAATAAAGTATTCTAACTCTGATTAATATTATCATAAGTTGAGACTCAGATTGAGGTAGAAAAATAATTCCCATATAAAATTAGTATTATTATTATTATATTTTGGGGCACAGTATTTTTAAGAAGTATATATTTACCCCATTACATTGAGAACATGTTAATTATGGATCTGTTATAAGCCATGTAGTGGTCAATATAGCAAGCCAAAAAAAAGTGTATCAACATCCATGGGGAAGCTATCTCCTTTGTGGGTCTTGTCCTCTGAGACTGTGAGTCATATTTCGTTTGTTGCATTAATATCTTGGCCAATCGTCTTGAGGGGCATCTAGGATTATATATTGCACTTACAAAGGCCTTTCAACATTTAAGTCACTAAATACTTTACTTTTTCTCTGCAACTTCAGGGGAGCATCATTTTCAATACAGGTGACACAATTGTATTGGTGTTATCTAGTTTTATTAAAACTCATGTCGGCATCTTGAAAGATTAATGTTATATGCATAGTATTTATCACAGTTTTGGTTTTCTGCTTTGTTAATCATGACCGCTGCAGGCCTTGGTGGCATGGATCTGTGTGTGACCATCAAAGGGGTCTCCTTCCTCTTGCAAACAGGTATGGGCATTTTAGGGAACACTGTGGTACTTTTGGCGTACACCCATATCGTTTGCACTGGACCGAAGCTCCTTCCTGTGGACATGATACTGTGCCACCTGGCCTTCGCCAACCTGATGCTGCTGCTGACCCGCTGTGTCCCTCAGACAATGACAGTGTTCGGGCTTAAGGGCCTACTGAATGATCCGGGCTGTAAGGTGGTGATCTATGCCTACCGCATTGGCCGGGCTTTGTCAGTCTGCATCACCTGCATGCTAAGTGTGTTTCAGGCAGTGACCATCACCCCCACTGGGCCTTACTTGTCCAGGCTGAAGCCTTCACTTCCATCCCTGGTTCTTCCCACATTTGCAGGGCTGTGGCTCTTCAATATGGCCATATGCATAGCAGCTCCCTTATTCTCCATGGCTCCACGAAATGGCACCGTCCCTGCCTTTACCCTAAACCTGGGCTTCTGCCATGTGGACTTCAGAGACAACTTGTCCTATGTGATTAATGGGGTGGCTCTCTCTGGGAGGGATTTTGCATTTGTTGCCCTGATGGTGGGCTCCAGCTGTTACATCCTGCTGCTGCTCCACCGCCACAGCCACCAAGTGAAAGGGATTCATCGTTCTCGGGGTGGAGGGGCAGAGACCAGAGCAGCCAAAACAGTGCTCACCCTGGTAGTTCTCTATGTGGTCTTCTTTGGGATTGATAATGTGATCTGGATCTACATGCTGACGGTGGCTAAAGTGTCACCGGTGGTGGCTGATATGAGGGTGTTTTTCTCTTCATGCTACGCCTCTCTCAGCCCCTACTTTATCATTTCCTCGAACAAAAAGGTCAAAGCAAAGATCGTGTGCGCAGCTGAGCATGAGCAGCCGTCAGCAGACACTCAAGATTCGAATGACAAATGACTCTGTCTCTATCTTAACAGCCTGCTGACTCACCTGCTAGACAGCAGAGTTTTTCTGTCAGACCTTATCATTTTCAGGATACTGTTATTTAGCTGTTATTTAGACAGAACTAGAGAGTAGTGTTGTACGCCACATAGTATGTATTCTTAATATTTTCATCTGAATTCTAATTAAATGTAAATTACAATCGTGTGTACCTGTAATATAGTTTGTGCTAATTGAGAGAGAACATTTTCTTAAATCAAGTATGCCAGAAATCCCCTCCTCATCCTCATCATTGGATTGATACAAAAGAAAGCTAGAAGCTTTTTTTACAGTCTACTCCCTAAAACTGGGAATACTGAGATTTACAACCTGTCTTGGAAATTTATTTTGCAAAAGTTTCTTTTAGAACTTAAAGAAGATTAAGAAGTTAAATTAATTTGGAAAAATAGTTCAGAGGGACCTTGTTATCCTTAACGTAAGGCTATGCTATTATATAAGGGACAAGCTTAAACGTGAGCGTAATTGATACTACCGTTCCTACAGAAACTGCGCTGTCATTGGCCGAAATGTTATGAATATATTGGGTATTCCGTTTCCACGGATTAGCCTTTCAGGTAGCACTTGTCGTCTGAAGGTGTATACGTTTCATCGCCGAAATACGTATACCGCCATATATGTACCATAGTTTTTCTCCTTAGTTTTAGTTAATGCTTATTACTTAATATTTGACAATTGCATACGTCTTTGAAAGGAGTTTCTCTTTTTGGATAATCTGAAATGTCCACCTGAAAGACACACATCAGGGAATACTATGGTCAAAATTAGGAAAAACAACAAACCCCGGAAAAGGGAAGCGGAAGAATGGGCTAAAAAGTGTAAAACAGCTGAAATA
This sequence comes from Tylochromis polylepis, assembly GCA_015107715.1. Taxonomy (NCBI): domain Eukaryota; kingdom Metazoa; phylum Chordata; class Actinopteri; order Cichliformes; family Cichlidae; genus Tylochromis; species Tylochromis polylepis. The sequence goes on from VVHJ01005823.1 coordinate 25,999, forward strand.
AACAAGTAGACATGTGTATGAGAGCAGAAGAGCTGTTAAAATGTAGTATTTTCAGAAATTATCGGCGTCGAAACTTACCGGAAGAGGTAAAGTAAGCAGTAAGCGGCGCTAGTAGTTAGCTCAGTTGCACCAAAAGACGCTGCAGCGTGCAGCGACCCGAAACTAATGACAAGAAAGTGTTAACGAGCAGTTTGTGATGATCAGAAAAGGTTTCTTCCACTTTGTGCCAAAGCTACCGTGCTGTTTAATTTCAGGTAAAAATAATTTCAGATAATTACTTTGGCTACTTTTAGCTAACCCTTAGCGCACCTGTGTATTCACAGGTGCTTGTTTCACACCAAAACGCGTTCATTTTATATCTGCTTTCCCTTGCGGGCCACTCGTTTAAGTTCTGCTTTTTCACAGCTTCAGTATTGTGTCCGTGCACCATTTCTGTTTAGTGAACACATCTGGATTTCTGCCCAGTCCTCCTCTCTTTACCATGAAATGACCTGATCCGGGTTAACCTGTTCCCCTATCTAATAACAATGGCAAGAATAGCCTGGTACCAAGAGAAGGTAAGTGCAACACATCCAGTACAGTTAGTGTAATTTAGAAAATAGGCAGTTTTATTCTCACTATTTACTGTATTGTTGTAGTACTATCATAAAAATGTGTTTATCTAATAATATGTGTGGCAGTTTAGGGTGTAATGTGTGACAGTGTGTCTTAGAAACTCATCACTGCATACAAACCCATTACTATACTATTAAAGTATAGTAATATAAAGTAAGATGTGTAATGAACCTTGTTTGGGTTTGTTTACTTACTTGGTTTTGTACCTTAATTTACTTGTTTACTACTTTGTACAGTAAAAAATAAAGTCTGCTGAACCATATACATTTGCCAAATTACTGTTACTATTAATCTGATTTATTTTGAAGTGTCTGTTATTACAATTGTAATAATTTAATTCATAGTCAGATGGAAATTTCTTTGTTCTTATTCAATCAAATGCATATACTTTGATTTACATCCTTAAATCTCACAATTTATTAAATCATCGCCTTTACCTCTTTTTTTCCCTTACTCCTTACAGAAATAGATTTAACTAAAAACAACTCTAGCTTAAGACTTTCTTTTATCATAGAGCAAAAGTGTGGTTATATTACACAAGCTTTCCATAGATTTAACTGGACATGGTTTTGTTTGATCATTTAGTTGTTATTATCACCTCTTGTGTTTTCTTTGAAGGAAGATAATTAGGAGAATTATATTTTGTTATAGATCGGGGCATATGATCAACAAGTCTGGGAGAAATCTCTTGAGAAAGCCGATCTAAATGTAAGATACTCACTTTTCTCTTTAATGGAATAAATGTCTGAGCATTCTTAGTGCATTTGAGCTCTAAGTTGAGTAAGAAGCCCTTACTATTTATATAGGGTTTGGACAGCAAACCAAAGAAGACGGGTCACATCAAGCCAGACCTTATTGATGTTGATTTAGTAAGAGGTGAGTGTGAATAAGGAGCAGTAACCCATCATTTTGAGATGTGTTAGAAACATTTCTACAGTTTTTTACAAGTGCAGAAATGAATGTGTTTTCTTGTAAATTCATGCATAAAGCAGATAAACTGTGCATTGTATATATGTATGTGCTGTGCTTTACTTGCCTCTGTTTAAGTGATGGAGCAAGGCTGAAGTAAAGAAGAAATTAAAGTAAATATAATTTGAATAGACCACCCTTTTCCTCCTTTCAGGATCTACATTTAGCAAAGCCAAACCAGAGAGTCCATGGACAGCTCTGACTCGAAAGGGTCTGGTCAGAGTGCTGCTGTTCCCATTCTTCTTCCAGTGGTGGATCCAGGTGACCTCCAAGTCCATCTCCTCATGTATCCTCATGCTCTACCTTATGCAAGGTTAGCTCACCACCACTTCTCATCTTGCAACTACAGCCTTAAAACAAGACAGACCTCAATTCAAATATCAGTGTAGACATTCAACCTAGATCAGGTTCCATGTACCAGACAAGTTTTTAATTTACTGAATAAATAACTTTGTATCTGCTTAGATAGAATAGAATAGAAAACTCTTCTTTAACAGCATAAGCTGGCATTCATGTGCTGGAAGAGCTAACCAGACCAAATGACTGAATGCTTCTTTGTGTTTAGTTCTTTAATCAAAGTACACAGAATCAGAAAAAACGTTAATAATTTCCAAAGGAAAATTGCTTTATGTCAGTTCCTGAAATATCTGTAAGTTGCAGATCTATGCAAGAATAGACTATTTTGTTATATTTTATAACTTTGTAATATATAATTTGATTTAGTTTAGTTAGTTACCGATCTTACTGTCTTGGAGCAGCTGTGACCAACTATCATAAAGTATTCCGATTCTGCTTCTGACACTGATAATAGAGGCACAAGAACCTTAAGAAAGCTCTGGTTTAAATAGTGTGGAGCCTTACTGTCACAGAGCAGCTGCCACATGACACATAAAAACGTTGTTTGGATTGTCGCCCCCTTGGCCAACAGTTCAATATCTGGGCTGCAGAAATGCACTAACCACCGCCAAAAAAGCAGCATGCCCTCTCTCACAACCACTCACTGATTAATTCCAGTCCACCTTAACTGCCTGAAAGCAATTGGTGGAAACAGCAGGAGTACTTCCCTGTGACCGTATCTCCAAATTGTTGCCTGCAAGCACCCAGCCACATACACGCTCTTTTCCAAATAGTGATGATTTTAGGGTTTTTTTAGGTTGTTTGATTACATATATTTAATTGAAGAAAGTACACAGGTCTCTGTTTTTGGTTCATGAAGTTAAATTTGCTGCAGGCTCAATTCACCAACTATTCAACACAGCTTACATTCATTTATATGCAACACTAAACTTGTTACCCATCACACCTGAGCAGCACAGAAGAGACCTCATTAGTAAGCATGAATTCTGTTATAATGTCTCCCCTAAGAGACTGTTTTGTTTGCTGTTGCAAAATGTTTTGCTCCCCTCAGCGGCGGC
>VVHJ01005823.1:30135-40684 GCA_015107715.1 Tylochromis polylepis
TCTGACGATCTCTCCAGTGAGGAAGAGGAAAGAATACAACTGCTGGAAGTAACGCGACCACCATTTCACAATGAAAGAAACCCCGCTACAGCTTCTGCATCAGTGTATTCTATTCGGAAAAGAAACCAAAAGTCTAACCCTGTAACTACACCGAGGCCTCAGGTAAACTTCACTGTATACCATTAAAGTTGCATAATGGATTTTTAATGTACCGCAAGCTTCTGATGGGGAATTTAAGAAGCACATACATTAATAAAGCCTGACGTGCAAGATGCAAATTAAAGTTCTAGGCTTTGCTTCAGAAATGGCAGTAAATCAGCAGTTTGATTAATAGTAATTTGTCTAATTTTGTTTTAGGGATTTGATGTGAAGTAACTTCAATGTCATATACAGAACACTGTTTCTGGTTTAATTTGAGCTCAGGACGGGAGTGAAGCCTCCATCAAGGTGAAGCCACGTGAGGTGGAGCGTCTCAGGCCAAGCGTGGGCTCTCGTCCTGCCTCCGACACCGATGACACAATGTGGGAGGAGCTTCTCCAAGGCCCTCCCTCCACAGGGAGCAGTGACAGTGACGATAGTGGGAGGTGCAACGCCAGCATGAGCCTCCCGCAAAACGACACTCTGACCAGCGATGACGAGGATGAAAGCCTACAACAAGCAATCACGGGAGTAAATGCAAACACATCTTAAATACTACACATTATTCTGGACGTTATAACTAAATATGTTGTTTTGTAAAATTATGAGCAGTCTCAAAAGTCTTGACATGTGGTTAACCTTCAACTACAAAGGCCTGTTGCCGATTAGATTACCCACTAAACATGCATGAACTGTGAACAGGTTTTTGTCTGCGGTGTTTCGTTCCAGAGCCAGCTGTCTTGGCTGCAGGCGTGTCACCCATCCAAGGACCGTGTCAGTGCCATCATATGGGAGCAGGGCGAGTGTAAGAAAGCAGAAATGTCAGTATTGGAGATCAGTGGGATCATCCTCACACGGGTACACATTTTCCTCTTTATATTATTAACAGCCAGTCCAGCATAATGCACATTTTAAAACAAACACTTTGCAAATAGGTCTTGAAATCCAATAATTACGGTTACAGTCAGATCTGTAGTGGCGCAATACCGCCTTGAAATTATTTCAAATTCTACCGATAGAGGAAAAAATAAAGTGGCAGGCAAAAATTAAGAGCCAAATTTGACCTTATTACAGTGCCAGAATTTGTTATTCTGACTCTTTTGAACATCTAGCTGTCAAATGTGGCAGACTGACAAACACAGATAATGGAAGAAATATTCAAAGTCTGAGGTAAACGTGTAAAATATGTTGCCAAGAGAGTCTAAGAAAGACTGTAGCTTTCATTGCATAAAAATATTGCAGCATAATTACATGTCTCTGGTCTTAAACACCTCCTTTCTTGTGTTTCCTATTACCAGGTGAAGTTAGTGGAGCAGGGAGTGGGCTATCTTGTGCTTGGCGGGCTCATCACTGCTACTCTGGCACTGCTGCCCTTTGCCTTCCGCTTGGCTCAGCGTCTGGACATGTCGGGCCTCAGCTGCCTGCCTCTGTCGGAGCTCATAGAAATAGCGGTGGGGCCATTAAATACAGAAGCATATGCCTTTTTCTTCATCACAACAGTGCAAAGAATCTGCCTCACAGGGCTGTTCTTCTTCATGATGTGCGTGGCTGAGAGAACATACAAACAGGTGATGGGTGATTCAATGAATGCACATCACAAAGTATTTACTGGTCCCAGGTTCTCAAAACGTGAAAGTTTACAGATTTTTAGGTTTTCGGTTGTTTGTTTGTTTTCTGCTGTTGACTGGACAAAATAATTGTTTATGCTTGAAAGTATAATGTGCTCTTAATTGTTTGAGCCATTCTGTCTCTCTGCTACCTCGTCCCCTTCTTTGTGTAGGTGAAGAAGCAGTATTACATTAAATCATTCATTTATGATTTAAGTTGTGTTTTTACTAGTAGATGTTTTCAGTGCTGCATCCTAAACTTGATCATTTTTAGCTCTGCTGCAGTGCTTCACAGTTTTTGTTGATGTCTGCCCAACAGAGACTTTTATTTGCCAAGTTCTTCAGCCACCTGACTTCAGCTCGCAAAGCCAAGAAATCTGAGATTCCCCATTTCAGGCTGAAGAAAGTTCAGAATATAAAGATGTGGTTGTCGCTACGATCTTTTCTCCGGGTTTGTATTTTCCTGCCTAAACACCCCAATTTCAATTTACTGTGGCATTTTGCTCGGTGTAGACTTTTTAATGGTGTGTCACTGATTTGTTTGTGCTTTGCAGAGACGAGGACCGCAGCGCTCCGTTGACGTCATTGTCTCCACTATTTTTCTTTTAGCACTTTCGATTTCATTCATCATTTGTGCTCAGGTCAGTCGTATGGGCTGGAGCAGAATTACCTTGTTTGGAGAACATTGATTTGATAATGTTGTGCAAATACTGCGAGTCTTGCACAGAGATCAAACAGCAAGGAGACGGCCTCAAAACATACAACCATTTAATCATACTACCCTACTGAAGATAAGCCATGAAGCTAAGATGGAAAATAGTTTATATGCTCTGTTAGGTGCAAAGAAATCCAATTTTCACAACAAAGCAGGGGTCAATAAATGTAAGCAGTGTTGCTTTCTTTTTTCAGCTTCTCCAAAGCCACAAGACATTCCTAGAGTCTCTAATAAACTGGGAGCTCATGGTGTGGTGCGCCTCCCTCATCCTCTTTCTGTTAAGGCTTGCCACGCTGGGTTCAGAGACCAACTCCAAGTATAGTAACTCTTCTGTGCTGCTCACTGAGCAGGTAAAGCTCCCCCAGGCTGGAAAGGGCACAAGATTGCAGGCTATTTCTCTGGCTGATTAATGCATTGATTTAATGTAGGTTTAAATACATTACTTGGCCTTCACTGTACCATTAACACGGTGTAAAACTGTTTTTGTTTCCAGATCAATTTGTATCTCAGGATGGAGAAAAAGCCCAATAAGAAAGAAGAACTCAGTATTGTGAATAATGTTTTGAAGCTAGCTACAAAACTAATGAAGGTAAGCCCAAATTTTGACTGAAACTAAATGCAGTTCCCAGTGAAGGTTGGTGATATGTTATCTAGTCCATGTAGAAAATACAATTATAATATTATAACTTTGCAGTATGAGTCCAGCTGGGGATTTTTCTTCCCTCAGTTCCTGTCATGTCTATGTTGGCACTCTCTAGCATCCATCAGCTTAATGACTCTTTCTTCCTCACTACAGATCTCCTTGAGACAGCCCTAATAACTTTGTGCTGAAGGATATCCTATAAATTTGATTGTATTGCAATATGTAATTGTTATATTTCTCATGAAGTCCAAGTGGAGTCCCCTTTGTCAGTGGTTTTTCATCCTTAATACATTCTGGCTTTGATCATTTTTAGCCTCAGGGTATGGGTACCAATGTCATGAATCTTAGATAGCATTTTCTTCCTCCTTACATCTTCCAGGAGCTCGATACTCCGTTCAGACTGCTGGGTCTCACAGTGAACCCTCTGATCTATAACATCACCAAAGTTGTCATTCTCTCTGCTGTGTCTGCCGTGGTCAGTGACCTGCTTGGCTTCAACATCAGAGTGAGTAAAGTTATAATGAAAAATGTTGAAATTTGCCTTAAAAAGACAGGAAAAGTAGATTTAAGATGCACGTCATTGATCACTCTGGGCTCTATGTTTTTGTTTTTGTTTTAGTTTTTTTATCTGTCAGACAGTGTAACAAGAAAAAAATAAAACTTTATCAGTGTAACTTGATTTTTGTTGTTCATATTAGCCTCGACTACTCTAATTTGGACCATTTAAAAAGTGTCTGTGTTTAAAACGGAGTAAAATGCCTCTAACTATAAATATTTGCTATAATAAACTAAATGTACAGGCTGGACATTTATTTCCAGCACAGCTGCATGTTGCCCTCTAGCTGTTGGAGCTGTTAGTAGCCTACAGAGTTGACCTAGAGACCTTGCTTTGGTTGAGGCCATCTGGCAGACAAGCTGGAAATGAGCATATTGAGATTTCGAAATATTTAGCATGTGATGGATAAGAGGAAAAAACATGAACAAAAAAGTACAATTAAGTGGTTAGCAAAGGCTGCACAGTGACAAACTCACAGGAGTACTTAAATGAGTAGCTTGACCGCATGAGAAATATATATTTAGTTGGTTGCTTGGAGACAGCTGTATTAACAACTCTATACTACACTTAATACTTGTTTGTTAAGTATGTAGCGAGCGCATATATGTGCAATAACTACTGTAAATTCCTGTTTATATGTTAATTACACAATTGAGAAACCTTATGTTAATGTGTTCTCTTTAGAACTGTAGAAAAGTGTGATATTGTCTTTATGCAATGCAATTCCAAGCTCAACAAAGCAATTATCTTCATGTGTCTGGCTCTGTTCTTAATGCAGAAATATGATACATACAGAGTAAAAGCATAAATACATACAGAGTAAATAGGGCCTCTTTGAAAATAGAATAAAGTGTTTCTGGCACAACAAGAATCTAAAGAGGCCGAAGCTCCGGCAACACTTGTAGTAAAGACAACAACTTTATTACTTGACTAACTCGTTTTGGTCTGTGGCCTTCATCGGGGTCATGAAGAATTGTATACTGCATACAGCACTTTAAATAACATACATGTTTGCATGAGTCCAGTGTACTTATCCACCAATCCACTTAATTTTGTGAAAAAAAAATTGTTACAAAAATTTAAACAGCCAGTCATCTACATACAGTATATTTATCCACCAATGAAGCAGCAGCAAGGGTGGGCTGGGGTAAATATGGAGTTTCTCATATTGAACTGGTTCAGATTCAGATAAAAGGACTAGATGTTACAATCCCTGATAATGCATTGCTTCAAATGGATAACAAATGGCTTCAAATGGCTACCATGAGGAAAGGCAGCCTGAGGTCTCCACCAGCAGGACACCTCGCCAGCCGCGTACCCCAGCCTCGCAGGGTGCCTCGGCCCACAAATCACTCTACCAAAATTTTCCTTAGTTAATCTTAGGGATTAAAGCTGTGATCTAAAGTATAATATTCAGTATTAAAATTTGACACATCATCAGTAGTGCACCTGGGTAGTTATATAAGTTTTACCAGCACGTGAAGAGTCTAGTTTATAGATTATAAACATTGCTGAGGTTAGGCCTGTGCTCACCAATAACAAAACTGAACATCATACACACACCTTCATTTCCTGTCACTTAAATTTTTACAACTCCTTGTATACATGGCTAAATGAGTTGATGCAAAATGCAAGCACTCATTTGAGAGAACACATCGCTCCAGTCCTGGCAGGATGACATTGGCTTCTCTTTCATTCAGGTTTCTTGATTGCTTTTAAAATACTACATGGTGTAGCTCCACTTTAAATCTCAGAACTCTTAACCTCTTATTTTGCATGTGCTGGCTACTGGTTCCACAGTCCATGATTAAGACGAATGGGGACTGTGCTTTTTCTGTTGTAGCTCCAAACCCTGTTGAATGTGTTTCTTCTTAATCTTAGTGCATAGACTGGCTTTTGTATAAAGATTTAAAATGTCTTTTAAATCCTTTCTATTCATACCCATTTTTAAATAAATCTTCTATTTTCATAGTATTTGTTGGATTTTTTTTTACACTCTTTTTTCTAATGTTTTAAAGATTCTATTTTTTCTCAATTCTGCGAAGCACCTACTAACTCTGGTTTTAATGGGCCTGTTGAAACAGATGTTTATTATTATATTACAATTGTACTTGCACCACTGTGGTTGATACAGCCCTCTCACCGATTATTTTGCACGGTAAGATGATTAACCTTTTCTTTTTCAAATTTTTGTTTTTTCTCTGCTTAATTTCCAGCTGTGGAAAATTAAGCCTTAAGGTGAAAACTACAACCCACTAACAGTCGGACACTGGAGACTGCGGACAGCTTCTCATCGACAAAAAGTGTGCAAACCTACTGACACTAAACTCTGTTATCTGTGCCTTCCAACTGAGCTTCATCAGTCGTTCACAAGCCTGAGATGCTCTGAAAATCTCTTACACACCACAACTGGCTCCTCAGCTGACCTGGCATCACATTTTCCATCAGCCTTTCCACAAACTCAGTGCCTCACCTCTGACTTCTGAATGTTCTCTAAATGGTTAAAAATAGCAGCAAGCTGAGGTCTGAGCTCTTTCCAGGCTCCTGTGACAAATTTACACATGTTTCTTGTAAATAGGTGGGCATGTGAATAATCAGATAATGTGCAAAGGTTGCTTAGTCTTATTCACTGATATTTCTTATAAATATAGTAAAAGTAAGTGTGCCAGTAAATCAAAATAGATGGCCAGATGTATAATTCTTTATTTTATTTTTTTTTCATAGGACTCGACTTTTATTTCAACCTTTTATATTATTTAAGGGAACACTGTGATTCTGGGTTGGTTTTATTTATTTGGGGGTTTTAGCGCTTATCATGTTAAACCATTGTCTTTTGACCACTATCTGCATTTTATAATCAGGTCTGTAATGCTGAATAAAATGACTATGCAAAGAAGCTAGTTGTGCTTATAGTAAAAAAAAAAAAATGTTCGCTTAAAGTGAAAAAATAAAAGGATTTTCACCCTTAAATCTTTGTGTAGCGCTCTTTTTTTTTCTTGCTCTTGCGTCTGATCCTCTGCAGAGCGCTTAGGGTTAGGGGGTGTGTGCTTTGGCGTAGGCTGACGTAGATTTATTCTAAACGTTACGGTAGAGGAACGTCGACACGCACCTCCAGCTTGGAAAGATACCAGCCGGCTAAGGGGGCATTTCAGCACCAAGGACAGGCCGACCAGACTGGCTCCTCCAGCCGCACTGGCGGACGCAAACTCTGTATCCGGCAGAACACGAGATCCCCGGTCCTGCAGTGCATGACTGCGTCTTTCAGAGGCGGTTCTGAATAACAGGACTCTTCGTATTTACCGCCCTAGCAGGTAAAACGCTGACTGTTCTATGTTCGTCTTGTGTGGATTGTGGTATAGATGATGTCAGAGTGAACTCAGTCACCCCAGTAAGAGAGAGGAAACCACCGCATGCTTCGCTCATGTGCGGCTTTGTAAATATAGTGCTTTTAAGCCAAGTGTTTTTTCCTGTGCACAGATGATGTGGCAGCACTTCTCATCTTCATTCACAGCTCCCCTGCTGCTTGCTCTGCAGTTGATGTTGCCTGGGATACATTAAGCCATATCCATAATACGTCGACAGGAAAATCTTGCACACAAAGATCTGGTTCTCTTTTGTCTGAGGCTAATCCTTCGCATGCATGTTTCAGACCAACTTGGACTATGTCCCTCTGAGAGAGAGAGCTGATCTGAATTGCGCTTAAAGAAGATTCCAATATGTCAAGCACTCAGAGAGACAATGGCTCTGCAAACTCCACAGAAGCCAAGAAAACAGACCTCAGAGAGAGAGTCAACGAGAAAAAATGCTGTAAGTCAACGCCAATTAGATTTTAATAAGTCATGCATGGCTGCTTATAGAGTGTGCAGGTGCACTTGTAACATAAAACCTTGTTTTGTTTGCTCTGACCAAATCACAGTCACCTCAGTGAGAGGAAAGCTGCATCATTTCGTCTCCAACCTAAAAGGGGGTGGATCTCTCTGGAGTGGCAAAAAAGAAAAGAGAATATAAATCATGACCAGTGATAAAAATACTTTGAAACCTTCTGTGGTTTCTGCTGTTCTTAAGAAAATTACTTCTCTCCCCCAGGATGTTTCTCCTTCTAATTTCTTCGGATGACATCTCTCAACCCGCTCCACAGATATTTGTGTCCAAAGAGACTTTTTATTTTTTGTGTATACACATGACCTAGTTATATAATAAGACTGGCTATTCACGAGTTTGGGGAAATACACCTGACTCTCCAAGACACACTAAATGTGCAACATTGCCATGCCTGTTTAAAATGTTTTTCTCTGTTGTAATGCAGGTTATGGGTCACATATGATTTGCATGTGGCTGTGCCTTTCACTATTGTGCATCTCTTTCCTGCACAGCATGGGCTTCTTACATGACAAACTCTCCAACGGTGATCGTGATGATCGGATTGCCCGCGAGAGGAAAGACCTACATCTCCAAGAAACTCACACGTTACCTCAATTGGATAGGAGTCCCAACCAAAGGTAGAATATAACATGTGGCATTTCATTCTCATTATGTTTCAGTTTATGCAAACTGCAAATTTAAAACATTTCTCTGTCTTTAAAACATTTCATAGTGTGTTTTGTTCTTTCAATTCTTCTTTGTATTTCTTTTTACTTCTTTGTATAAGTTAAATCAGGATAGTTAATGTTGGGAAAGCCACTCTAAATCCACTAAAGATCATGAAAAACAGCATTAGTGTAAATCTGTTCTCCAGCACAGAGGCATGCATTATATATGTCACAAAAACGAGTAGCAGTGACATTAGAATGACAGCAAAATTTCAAAATGTAAAAGCTACATTTTTAAACCTCCCCCCCACTGACATTGTGCGCGCATAACAAATATTTTAAATGTAAATACTCTAAAACGATCCCACAAAGAGAAACTAAATTTAGCCACTTAAATATTTGTGGTTTTAGTTGTTCACTGGAACAAAAGTGTATCCAAAATGAGAGGCGACAGCACAGCCGGGGCAGATTGATAACGGCCTTTGTTCATTTTTCAGTGTTTAACTTGGGCGTGTACCGCAGAGAGGCTGTCAGAGCTTATAAGTCCTATGATTTCTTCCGCCACGACAATGAAGAAGCCATGAAAATAAGGAAGTAAGCTTCACTTTTACACTTGTGCCCACAATACATTATTACAATGTACATTTGCATTTTATCTAGCAGTAAGAAAGCTGTCATGTCCTCACTGCCTGTGTCACATTTCTTGCATTCAACCTTAGTCGGTTTCATATTTTGCAGATTCCCCTGCTGCATCAGTGACTAAGCTGTTTTTTTTGGCCAGCAGTCAGTATTCAGCCAGAGTCAGCTTAAACTGATATACCCATACACACAAGCAGCAAAGTGTGCCCTACAAATGGTTGTGATTAGTGACTGTAAATCAGTGCTTCAACAGAAAGCTTAACAAAGAATTTTAAAAAAGGCCTCTTTTCCTCCTGGTCTAATCTGGTAGTAGTAATTGAAATGGGCTGTGTTATGCATGGCTATCAGGAAAATGTGACAGGCTCTTGACAGCATCCAAGTGCTGACTTTGACCTAGATATTAAACAAGCTGCCGCTGTCACTCTGAAGCTGACACGAGCCCTCTGTGGACCTGCATAGATATCCAGCCTGGGTCAAACGTAAGCTGTACTTATTTCTGAGTTTTTGTGTTTGTTATCAAAAATTATCAGCAAGACTGGTTTAAAGGAAAAGTTCCATGTGAAATGTACCTTTTTCTTATAAGTTAAATGAAAACTGGAGCTCAGCTGCGTGGTGTGTTGGCAAGTTTAGAAATAAAGTTTTAAAATACTGATTTGTACTTGAACTAATAATTCTGTCCTTCAGACTTTTCCTTTTGTATAAAGAGTTATCCACTGGCAGTAATCACAGGTTTACAGAGCTTTTGTATTCAAGCTGTTAATTAATCTGGAGAAATTTCACCCCATGCTTCCTGAATTTCCTCCCACTTGTTAGATAAATATTTGTACTGCACAGTCAGCTTGTTCCCATAACAGCTCAAAAGAGTTAAGATCCTTTGACTGTTCTGGCCACTCAGTTACACACAGATTGCCAGCTCCCTGCTTCTTCTAGGAATAGCTCTTCCATAGTGTGGAGCTTTGGGTCATTGTCCTGCTGTAGAAAAGAAGCTCACTCCAATCAAGTAGCAATCAGAGGAGTGGATTTTGTTCAGATCCCTGTCTTCCAATAGAAAATCTCCCATTGTAGCAACCAAAGCACCTCAAAACCTTTGCACTTTTCGGTTAAGGAAATGTAAGTGAGTAAGTTTTTCTGTCAACCCTCTGTGTGGAATAGCCTTTGTTTCTCAAAACAAAGAAACCTCTGTGTTTCAGAAGAAATGTCTTTTTTGGTGCCCTTTTTTTGTCATTATCCATGCATCTGTTTCTTAACTGCTTATCCAATTCTGTGCTGGATACCAGTCTATCACATTGCTAATATGGACAGACTGGAAGTGTTCAGGCTCACATCCAAACCTATAATCAATCTACAATCAATCACAGATTAACCTAAGAAGCATGTCTTTGGACTGTGGGAGGAAGTTGGAGCACCCTGGGGAAAGGCCAGGTTTAAATTTGTGGATTTTAACACAGGATCTTCTTGCTGTGAGGCAAAGGATCCAGATATGTTAATTAGAAAACTTTTTTCTGCTGATCAGTTAGCCTAACCAGTGAACTTAATCAATATGTGTTGTTTAAATACTCCATTAAAATGATTATCCTCCTGAATTATGCTAATTGTAATTTGCAATACTTATTATTATTTAATATTATTTTGCTTATTATTATTATTACTACTACTACTACTACTATTATTATTATTATTATTATTATTATTATTAGTGCTATAGTGTTTTAAGCTATAGTG
>VVHJ01005828.1:10355-20418 GCA_015107715.1 Tylochromis polylepis
AGACGGAGGAGAAAAGGGTGAACAGAGGCATAGGGGGTGAGGAGAAAAAAGATTAGCATTAACAAATGGAGATGATGAGAGAAAATGAGACAATGAACCTGCACTCCAAGAAATGTGGATTCATCTGTAGATTTTGGCTTTGGCAATGATTTGTGAAATTCCCATGATTAATGAGTCATTTTTGTAAATCTCTTCAAGTTGATTTTTAAATTCATTTTTTAATTTAAAAAAAAAGGTCTTTAAAAACATGGTCAGAGTATATGACTTACATGTAGAACCAGAGAGACAACTACATCAGTACATTTACACAGACACAAAAACCACAATAACAACAATTAGAATAACTTGGTTGTTTTAAATGCGCAATCAGTGCAGCTATGAATTCATCTAATCATTTAAACTGTGCTAATGAGTTTAGATATGTTTATTCTACATTCTGAGTACATATGCACCCACTATGAAATTCTTGCCCATTATAATATGTTTACCCAAATTCATCCAATTTTGGGCCAATGTTAGGCCACATTTGCCCTGATCCAGATTCCAGTGTAATTTTTGTTTTGTTGTTTTAATCCATTTTGTGCCAGAAAAAAAGCAAATAAATCTTAATCATTAAAATATAACCAAAGTGTTGTAAAATCTCATCATTTAGTAAGACTAAAACTGATGCGAGGCCGTATTAAAAACAGTAAATGTTTAGCTGATTTATCAATGCATCTCTGCATATAAGGTTCTTAATTCTCTAACTTTTCATCCAGCAACACAGCAACATGTATATGTTTGTGTTATGTTATTACATATATATAAAACACTGGCCAGTAACCTGCTTACATTTTACAGTAAGAAGGAAAATTAACCTTATTGAAGATAAACCTAACTTTTCAGTTTTCTGATCCTTGTAAAAGAGATTTTCTAATCTCAATGGATATTTTTTTCCCCCGGTTAAATAAAGATTTAAAAAACTACATGTGAAAAGAAACTTTTCATAGGACTGAACTAAATTCATCCTTACTGATTCCATAGGAATTAAGAGGGTCAGTAGCAGTCAGATGTTGCTAATGAAATGATTAATTGATTATCAAAAAGTGGGACCATGTCTATAAAAGCAGAAGTTGTGGCACTTGTCTGGTCTGGGACATTCAGGTGTGTAATTAAACAAAGCCACAGTCTTACCAAGAGTGGAAAGGAAGAGCAAGTTCACCCCAAAGTCAGATCAGGCAATTCTCAGAGAAAACTGCCTCGTTCTTCCACAACAATGTGAGAGACTAGTAAAGTTACACAAAGAATTAGTTATGTGAAAGATAAAAGCATTTAGGGGACCAAGTATTTGTATCAGATAGACCGTAGCCTGGTTACCTAAAAGTTTAGTGTGTGTTTTAATTTTTTTTTTTTAAAGTTAAATTTAACTTCAGCATTTCTTAGCAAAACATGTTTGTCCTTGATGTCTGAAAAACATATTGCATTCGCTGTTTTGAAAGCATTACAAACCCAATTCAATTATGCATTGTTTACATCAAAGTTTTTTTGCTTGTGTTTTTGCTTGTATCATGCATGCATATCATTATGAACTTGAGTGATACGAAAAAAAAAATTAAACATTGGTCCACCAGTAATCAAAAACTCGACAGGGTGCCTTTGAGTGCATAAAAAAGAATATAAACAAATGCCCGCTGGTAACTATAGCTATTTAGGGCTGTTCGATTAGCAGTTGTCAAGGCTGCAAACTGATGCTGGAAATGCACTTTGGTCCTCACGAATGCTTGTTTGGTCTTTTATTACAGAAGATAACAAACAGGTCAATACTTCGAATTCACTGGAATGTTTGTCTTGTGTTATGTGATGTTGTGTAGCTGTCTGATTGTTAGTGTTATCATCGTCTCATGCAGGAAAAGACATAATTTAAAATACAACAGTTTGATTGGCTACATGCAGATCGTACACTCAAGAGCAATGCTGCTTCTCCAAAATGAGGTCACTGTCATAAGGCTAAAGTATATAAATGATACATTTCTCCCTTTTGGGGAATTTATTTTTCTTAAAAGACGTTACAGAATAAATTTCTTAGAGCAGATCATGCTGTTAAACTTCAGTTGGACTTCAAAATTACAAAAACAGAAAATCAAAGACTAGCGCTTTAAAAATGCACTTTAACTGTGCTGATTTTGTAGTGTTTTAATTTTTTACAGAAAAATTACGATGTTGTTAAGGGTCTATGCAAACGGTTCGAGTGTGACGCAACAAAGAGCATTTGCAAAAGTGTTCATTATCGCTCTAAAATGGGGTTCGGGGCTGAAGAATCTTTTTTCGGTTTAGAGCACAGTTAGAGCTGTAACATTTGCAGAGGAGAAATTTTTTGAAGGAGAGAGAGCGCAGAGAAGAGGAGAGGGGGGTGGAATTTTGGGAGATCAGTGGCAAAGAAGAAGATGAGAAAAGAGGGTTTGGGCACAGTGGGATTACTCCAAGACGTGGTGAGTGGGAGACAGGAATACAGAAAGACAGAGAGGGGGGAGACACCAAGACAGCAGCACTTCTTTTTGATTTGTAATAAAAAATAAAAAAATATAAAGAGGAAAGAGACTTCCTGTTTATAGCAATTTAGGGTTATATATTATCTAAAAAATGGAAATGTGTTGGGAACAAGAGCTGCTTGCCCTAATTCTTTTCTAAATTGAAACATCTTATGAAACCATTCACCATTTTGTAAAGGTACATACACTGTCAAAGCTTCAGTCTCACAGAAACGACTAACTTTCCAGTCAAAATCAATCTTTCCCATTAGACAACACACAAACACAAACAAGCAATCATACATTACTGACGACCACATGACTGAGGTATTAAGTATTAAGTACTTATTAAGTAGTAATACGTAGTTTGAGAATCTGCTCTATTTTGAATTTGAGAACATTTCTTTATTGACACACCTTTACAAGATTATCCAAAACACTACTTAAAGAGAGCAGAAAATTTTCAACCCTTTATTTTCAGAAAACCAAAGTGGTGAAGGGGTCTAATTTTGGAAACAAAAGCCTTTCTGTGTGGAGTTTTCTGAGATGTTAAGTGAACCGCTGATTGAAATTCAATTTAGATGTGGATGAAAGCGTTATGTTGGCCTTGTGATGCACTGGCAAACTATCCATGGTATACACCACCTCTCGTCAAATGTCAGCTAGGACAGATAAAAAGCAAAACACAGGGTTAGAAAAACAGATGGTTAGGTGTACATAAGATGTTTAAATGTAACTGTATACTGTAAATCTATTTAAAAACTACTCTGCATCATCATCTGTTCTCTGTTCTGGATCTGGTCTCAGAATTTAATCCTCCTCACAAAGGATGCTCCTTTGTGAAACCTGCTCCTGCTCATGGAAGTATAACCTGGCAAATCCAGCTTTGAATGCCTTCAATGCATCCACGTTAACCTCAGCCGCTAAAATCAAGAGGCTTTCTCTTATGTAGGAATTTCCACCGCCCAAAAAATAGAGGAATAGAGAAAAATGCAGGTGAAAAAATAAAGGTTTGTGAATGTGACACTGAAACAGCCAGCCTCACATCATCCAGCATACGAGAACATTAAGAAATAGATGCAAATAGATGCTGGGAAAATTTATTCCCATGCAATGAAAAATTATACTTTGATTTTTTAGTTTTTGCATTTTTCTCACACTTAAATGTTTCAGATCATCAGAATTAGATAGATTGAAAATGGAGTTTTTTTTAAATAATGATTGCATTTATTTAGGGAAAAAAGCTATCAAATCCCACCTGGCTCCATGTAAAAAAAACAACAAAAAACAACAAAAAACCTAAATGTAGCTTTTTGAGTGACCTAGCCAAGGTCCAGACTTAAATAATGAACTTAAACAGGCGACTCATGCTCGAAAACCCTCCGATATGATTTAATTAAAAATTCTGCAAAGAAGAGTGGACCTAAATTCCTCCATAGCAATGTGTAAGACTCATTGCCAGTTATTGCAGTGGCTTGATTGCAGTTCTTGCTGCCAAGGTTGGCACAACCAGTTATTAGTTTTAGGGGGTAATTACTTTTTCACATAAGACTAGATAGATTTGGATAGCTTTTTTCCTTTCAATAACATAATTTCAAAACTCCATATTGTATTTACTCTGGTTATTTTTGTCCAGTATTAACAACTGTTTGATGACCTGAAATATCTAAGTGTGAGAAATATGCAAAAAGAAGAAATCAGGAAATCATGACACTGTATACTGCATCAGAAATAGATCCATCTTAATAATCTTCTCGGTTAGGATCCATAGTTCCAGAGCACTGGCAAACAAATGGCCCTATTTGTAGAGCTCACATGATTCTGATTCAGTGGCTTTGTTTTTACACTGGGGGAGTAGGAGTGCACTTGCAGTGTGGATGGTAATGACTCGAGTGTACTGCACTGGTTTCATGTATTTGTTGAATGAAGATAAAGTGCAGTGAATGATTTGTTTTTTAAATATTATTTTGCAGAAGGGGTTGTGCACATAGGAAATGTGAAAACACGGAAATCGTGTTTACAGTTATTAAAAAAAAAGTGTGTTTCTTTTGAGAAATGAGGCAGAGATTTGGCCAGTTATGTGTTAGAGACTGGGGAAAACAACTGTTGTTAATATCTTACATATGAGCCAAATGAGAGTTTTCTCTTCTGGGCGGCAAACAAATCCATTACAAAAGGCAGTCACAAAATGTGTCTTTTATCTCTTCCTCTAGTTTAAGCAGATTTAGCAGAACGTCCAAAACTCAGAGGTTTTGTGAAACTACCATCAGGTTTTGCTATGCTGTAAAGGTGTCAGTATGCTTCAGGCTAACTTTTGCATCTCGAAAAAGCTCTGGTTGTGTAGCAGTTCTTTTCAGGATTCCTGCAATTTTAGTGCTATTTAACATATTTCCACCAATTTTAATCTAGACCATTGTAAGGATGGGTGTTTAGTTGGGTGTTTTGCACATTCTCTCGCTCCAGCGTATTTGACACAGTCATTCCCATCTTCAGGTCTGCACTTGAAAACCTGTTATTTTTCTGGTCCCACCTGAACCAATTTACTTTTGGTTGAAATGCTCCAAATGGTTCAAAAAAAGGCTATCAAACTAGTGCAGAACCTGTTTTTCATTGGTGTGAAAGGGTTATCAGTGTTTGATCAGGTATGTGGAGAGAAATCTATCTAAAGCTCATCTTTCACACAGCAAAGCATGTCACTCTACCAGTACAAACAAGCTCCCAGGAAGAAACCACCAAAAAGTGTCAGCTGTTGTACCTCACTGTTTAGCAGACTTTCTTCTTTTTGTGTCTGAATGCTACCACTTGAAACATCTCTAGATAGCATTTCTCCTTTTAAGTTATTGCAGAGTATTTTCCTTACCTCTAGCCTGAGAACTAGAGGTACTGACAAGTTAACATAACCATGGATCCAAAAGACAATGCTGATGTTGTTCTAGTGAGGGCAATCTCAGTTACCCAGCTATGTGTTTTTTTCTTTTGCTTCTTGGAATTGGCCCTGAGATTGAATTGAACGCAAGTGACAGAGAGAGAGAGAGAGATTGATACAAAGAGAAGTGGACAGGACGTGAGCCAGAGAGTTTTGAGGAGGGAACCAGAAGAAGATCAAGGCAGAGAGTCAGACGAACATGAATCAGAGAAACTGAGGGGAATAGGGAGTCAGAAAAGAGATGCTCGCTATTATAGTCAGACAGCATTGACCTTCACTCCATGCTGAACCAACATTCAGCACATATGGCTCCTCTTAATGTGGCGAGACCTGAATCTGTGTATGTGTGCGCTTAAGTATATATATGTGTGAGTTTGTGTTTCTATTTTTGATCTACTCGTAGGAGTGTGACTATTAGTACGAGCGTGCACACTTCTGTATGTGTGTCTTTGATTTTGTTTACATGCTGATGTTTGCTTGCAACATCAGCATGAGTGACACGTGGATTTATGTGTATGTGTGCATGTGCACGCCAGCATACACAGCGTGTATCTTAATTGGACTCCATTCAAGTGTTTAATTACTCATTAGAGATGCTGCAAAGCAATCTATACACCAGCTTTCCCCGTTCGCTCTCTCTGCCCTCTGTGACTTGCAACCCACAGAGGCTCAAACGCTTTGACCCAGACTACATGGATTAGTTCACCTCGTCAATCTGAATCAACCCATCCATATTAGATGAAGATCCTTAAGCCAGAGGGTGATGCCAAAGAAAGGGAGACAGTTAATATGTCAGTCAGTCTGACACTCCATCAGTTTATTCTGGTGTAAAACTAGTTGTCAGGCAGACAGTTTTTTTTTCCACTGAAGGATAATAATCAGTCCATTGGTAGGCGAGTAAGTCAAACAGCTGGCTAAACTAGTCAGTTACATAATCATTTTGTCGATCAGGGCAGAAATCTGAGAGCGGAAAAACACTGCAAACTTTTTGTTTATATATGAAAGTAACAGTAGTACTCCTCAAGCACAGACTAAATCCAGCTCAGTGGTCAAACTGAAAAAAACCCATGAAAATAATTGATCTGTAAGTTTTAAAGTGAACGTTCTTACACCAACTTTAAGCTAAAACAGTAAACACATTTGTCCCAAGTCTACATCATGGAGAATTTATGTTATTTGCTTGCCAGACCTAAAAGGTTTTCTGTAGACTATGGGGTGTAAAAAAAATCATAAATGTACGAAATAAAGTTAAAGGTTTTGGTTTTGTAGTTGTACTCCCAGAAGACAAACTGTATACCCCTGGCCAGATGTAGGCCGGCCATTGTTGTGGAAACACTTTGTTATTTTCATCATCCTTAACAAAATATTTGTGGTCCGTTTTAATGACAGCCAAAAATGCCCCCCCCCCCAAAAAAAAAAAAGTTGAACTCAGACTTGAAGAATGCATGAGTATTGATGGAATAAAAAATGTCAGCCAGTTCTTCTCCCTTCTTTAAACATTGACTCTGTGGATACGTGACATTTCTGCCACTCCCCACCCTTGTTGAGAGATTCCTATTGGCGAACTTGGACACCAGCCATCAGCGCCTTCATTTGTACATCTTTTTGAGCCAACCTTGTCGATACCAATAGAGCCCCACTGCTGTTCATGCTGTCGACAGTGCCAGCGTTGGTGCTGCATCATGGTGAATGCCCCTCAGAAAACAAGGAGACTGATATAGGCATATCATGCACTCTGCCTGTCAGCTTGTCAGAAATACCGCGTGTGCCCGAGCTCTCATCTTGTCCATCTGACTAACTCAACCTGCTTGCCCATCCATCAGTGGCTTTCTCTCTGTATCTGACTGCCATTGGGTCTATTCTGTCTTTACTTTTTGTGTGTATTTTTTTAGAAAACACATCACCAAAGCGATAATTATCCTTCCCGGGTGGGGGGGCTCAAGAACAAGGTTTGTTATGTTAATTCAGTCAGTGGGCGTTGGGTTGTATGTGTATATGTGAGTGATGGGCAGCATGCTTTATGTCTGACTGTGTGTATGTGTACATATGTGTATGAATTTCCCAGGGATTGACACAGGCAGCACTTAATCTGTAGGGGGCCTAAGTTGCCCGTCTTGGAGAAATACATAATAACCTTTCAGATGTGCTGAATGTCACCACAGTGATCTATGGGCGACATTATTCAGAGTGACAGATGTGGAACTTGTCAAAACAACACAGTTTGAGCTGCTCAGGAGTGTGTGCTGGTTGTGGGTTGTGGCTTTTGATGGTTTCTTTTTCATGTTTGCTCCGGTGCACGTACAGTGAGATGTGCATGCGTGTGTTATGTGCGCTATTCCATGCTTTTTGCATGTGTTTAACACCGAAGTGAGGTACAAGAGCTAATCTGCATAATTAAACATGTACATCTGTGCTTATGAATCCCAGTACTTCGATGTGTGTTAATTTGGCTTTAAATTATACTGAATGCATTAATGTTTTCTGTGTTACATGTGTTATTTTGTTGAGATGAGCTTGTACTCTACACTATAGCATACATCCATGTGTTGGAAATGTCTAGCCTCAGTGTGTTTGTTTCCAGGGAGGTAACATATTTACTTTTCCTAACGTATCTAAGCATCAGCAGCAATGCGATGGGAGACACAGGAGGAGATGACAGCATGAGAAAGGAACACCTCATGCTGGGAGAAAAGCAGCTAAAGAGTCCTAGCCAGAGGATGATGTATGTGTGCGTGTGTCTGTCTGTGTGCACGAAGGAGTCATTTTAAACATTCAAACAGAATGAGCAGAAAGCAGATGATGCCATGGTGAGGGAATAAAAATACAATAATGGGGGAAGAAAGTTAAGACAAAGGAGAGAACAGGAAGAGAAAAGAGGCGGGTGGGGGCGTTGACAGTCGCGAAGACTGAAAAGAGGAGATAGCAAGAATGTCAAAAGATGCTGGAGCTGAGCTCCAGAAAGGAAAGTGCTGGGAGAAGAAGAAAGAATAGTGAGGGAGTAAATGAAGCAGAAGTGACTGGAGATGAAGATTGAGGGAACCAAAGTAAAGAAAAGGAGGAAAAGACAGAGTAAAGTCAGAAGAAGATGAAGATGGAGAGATAGAAACAGAGAGTAATGTGGAGTTAATTGGAGAGATATTGAGAGTGACTCAGGTTATGGTGTAGGAGACTGAGACAGCAACATAACTGAGCCTACTTTCAGCCATACAAAAGCCTGCAATTTCTTCCTGCCAGAAAGCCAAATGAGGTGAAATCGTGCATGTTTTGAATATGAAATGTTACATTTAAAAGACTCCACATATTCATTTGGCCAACAGTGCACAGCATTTGCCAGGGTTAGGCAGCAATACTGGTGGAGTCTGTTTGTGCTGGTGTGTGGAGGAGAGCAAAGCGGATCTTTATTACTCTCAATGAGAGAATGGTGATAAACTGCTGGCTGAGAGCATCACCCACTGTGCCTCAAGATAGGAGCTGGCAACAAAAGTTGGACAACAACTTCTGAGTTGACTGAAGATGTGACAGTGAATTGGATTTAAAAATCGAGCCAAATCCAATTCTTCCACCTATCCTGCTTGCAATCAACTAACTGGTTTTCCCTAAAAAAAGAAAAAAAATTAAAAAGAAAGAAGGAAATTCACCCCGTACAGAAAAAGTAACTATAGAGACCTAAAACTTTGTGTGTGTGTGTGTGTAAATGTGTTATTTTCATGGCGTAAGTTGTGCATTTTAACATTAGAGTTGCTGCATTGCTACATGTGTTGACAGGTCATCCCCATCACCTCAGAAGAAGACAAAACTGTAAAATAACTGTGTTGCTGGAGTTTATTCTTACACATGATGCAGCCCAAGCAGAGGTTCACTCATAAAACCTCTGCTCCATAATGCTAAAAGAGGCCGAAACATCCTCCTCCTAATTCTTCAATTCAATTTGCACCAAATCACAACAACAGTCTCCTCGAGGCGCTTTATAATGTAAAGTAAAGATCCTAAGTTGTCAGATAGCAAGCAGCAATCATAAGCTGAATGGGTGCAACTCATTAAGACAGATACTTGCAAGTTAGTCTGAGTAACAGGCTCATAAAATACTAGGGACTCCCTTACCAATACTGAAGCACAGATCTGTTGGCCTGATTATTTACTATTGCTGCTGCTACTACTAATATTAGCTACTGTGTGTCTCCCAGCAGGCTGTATTTCTTTATTGGATAATTGCTACAAAAGGAACATACACCACAAATGCTGTTGAGAGCCTCAAATCATTGGTTTCAATAAGCAGTGATGATGTTCAGCAGAGAGCAATCAGCTATCGGGATTATTATAACAAAAATAATAGTAATCATGCCCACTACAGTTGTTATGAATGGAGAATTGACTATAGCGTGAAGGCTCTAAACGTGTTATTTTATTGGCGTAAGTTGGGCATTTTAACATGAGAGTCTTTGGGGAAATAATTCCTTAGTCAGCCTCAGGTTGCCATTAGAGGAACCACATGTTCTGTCACTTGGCGGTTGGCTTAATTTGACTGCCCTATGCTTTGCACTTTGTTTGGGCACAGATGCTGCACCAAAAAAAAAAAAAAAAAAAAAAAAAAAAAAAAAAAAAAAGGAAAAAAAAAAAAAAATAGTTGTGT
>VVHJ01005830.1:0-10897 GCA_015107715.1 Tylochromis polylepis
CTCCCGCTCCCTTCTCCCGTCATTCGTGAACAAGACCCCGAGATACTTAAACTCCTCCACTTGGGGCAAGGACTCGTCCCTGACCCGGAGTGGGCACTCCACCCTTTTCCGGCTGAGGACCATGGCCTCGGATTTGGAGGTGCTGATTCTCATTCCCACCGCTTCACACTCGGCTGCGAACCGTTCCAAAGCGAGCTGGAGGCCATCACCCGATGAAGCCAACAGAACCACATTATCTGCAAAAAGCAGAGATGAGATTCTGAGACCACCCAAGCGAAAGCCTTCCGCCACTTGGCTACGCCTAGAAATCCTGTCCATAAAAATTATGAACAGGATCGGTGACAAAGGGCAGCCCTGGCAGAGCCCATCACCCACCAGGAACAGGTCCGACTTATTGCTGGCTATGCGGACCAAACTCTTGCAACCGTTGTATAAGGATTGAATGGCCCGTAGCAATGGGCCAGACACCCCATACTCCCGGAGCACCCCCTACAGGACGCCCCGAGGGACACGGTCGAATGCCTTCTCCAAGTCCACAAAACACATGTAGACTGGTTGGGCAAACTCCCATGCACCCTCAAGTATCCTTGAGAGGGTAAAGAGCTGGTCCAGTGTTCCACGGCCAGGACGAAAACCGCATTGTTCCTCCTGTATCCGAGGTTCGACTAACGGACAGACTCTCCTTAACTATTAACTATCTAATGATGAGATTTATGTCACTGGGACTATGTATACTATATTTCTATTTGTGTTTGTACATGCATGGAAATCACACCTCTAATTCAGTCCATCATTTTGGCTCAGACCATCCAAAAAATAACTAGTTGAAAGCTCCAGAACAGTTGAGACTATTTTCTCTTTTGTGAGTTCTAAAGTCAACAACAATTCAGTTCACAGACAAAAAAAA
Source organism: Tylochromis polylepis (assembly GCA_015107715.1). Taxonomy (NCBI): domain Eukaryota; kingdom Metazoa; phylum Chordata; class Actinopteri; order Cichliformes; family Cichlidae; genus Tylochromis; species Tylochromis polylepis. The sequence continues at coordinate 908 of VVHJ01005830.1, forward strand.
CACTTAAAGTACTCAGTACCTGAGTCTCTGCATACATGAAAGAACAGAGCAGGTGCCCATGAGCAGATACTAACTGGACCTTATGCCATTAACCTGGTCATTATTATTATTTATTCACTACTAAGGTGTACTGGCCCTGTGCTGAAACTTACTATATTTATGCAAACTTTACAACACTAGTATGTATCAACCATGAGGTTGCCAGGCAACAAGATGGAGTCATAATATAATATTCAAGTTTTATAAATAGAAATTAGATGTTATTAGGAAATCAAATTGACACAATGGTTTTTTTAAGGTGTTGTAGGTGCAGAGATGCTGTGGTGTAGCGGTCAACACATTCGCCTTACACGCGAAGGGGGTCACAGGCCCGGATAAACAGGGAGGGTTTTGTCATGAATAAAATCTTTGCCAAATCAAAGATGCAGAACAATCTGCTCTGAGGACTCCTTGGCAGATAAGGCAGCAGCTAAAAGCACTTATAGGTGTATAAATGCTAAAGAAAAGGGAATTTTAGCCCATTGGTAGGTGGTTGCTAGGCAACCTGAAGGCTTTATGGCATCTGGTACAGATAAGAACCTTCAAGGGTCTAATTGTGATTGTGTGGGAGGAGTTCGCAGACAGAGTGTGAATTGTTGTATTATAGTAAGATAAAGATGACCAGGTATATGATGACCCACTGACCCAGCTGGCATGTCCTGCCGGTCCATCCAGGTGGACAAAGGCATCGATAACCTCCAGGAGCTTCTTCACACGTTGCTCCATGGCCACAGGGGCTGCGATCACACTGCTTCACCACTAAGAAGACAAACAGAGAATATTATACTTCAACTATTGGCCTGTGTGACGGGAGCGTGAGTGCAAACAATAAAGAGGCAGTTTGTGCATGTGTGATCTGAAGGGTAGTATTGGTGTGAGGAAGCTTTGGCGCTTTTGTGTTTTTGTTCTTTCTGCTTCTCTGGTTTCTGTGCAAACAGTGATGAATACAATCATCTCAAATCTTTCCCAGAGAGGAGGGAGGAAGGAGTTCATTTAAATAAGGGAAAGGATGGCAAAGCTGAGGGTTGGACAGAAATAAAAATGGGTCTGCCATGTGTGGTTCTACCCATCTGACAAGGAATTTAAAACAGGAAAAACATCACATTCAGACACGCAGAAAGACAAAGAGAAGCTCCCCACTTAGGGGTTAACCATGCATAACTTACAGAGGGCATCATAACTTTTCCCATGCATATCTCTGTGGTGTACATCTCTGTCTCTCTCATAACCTTTTTTCATTTACCTAACCCTGCAGAAGAACCATTTTCCATTTTCCTGACCCCGAACTCAGACGCCGAACAACAATAATCCTGCCAAATTAGCAGCACGTATCCAAACACGAGACGGAGAATTCATAACAAACAAAGAAGCCTTTAATTAATATTGGTTATATATATATATATATAAATCTAGTCTGAAAACAGAGCTATGTTGTGGTTTTGGTTGTCATTCCTTGCAAGCCTGACAATCTTCTTGCTGTATGTTCCCTGGAGAGTTCCCCCCCCGCACAACACATAGCCTGCAGAGATAGACCGCCTCTCTGACTGTTAATCAAGCAAGCAACAAACAACAAGAGCAAAAATAAACTAAACTTTTATTCCCCGTTCGTCCCTCTGCTCTCACTCTTTGATAAAAATGCTTTCTGCTGAATTGTTTACATGCCACAGCACTGTTTATCCTGCATGAGGTGAAAGCAGAGGATCTGGAACGGTTCTTGTTTACAGACAGCTCTGAAAGACCATAACCCGTGTGATCCAATCTCACCTGCCGTCACGCACACTCACCCCCACACACACACATAGAGCAGACCACATGACCGAGAAACCCAGACTGTTCTGACAGCTCAGCTCAGCTTGACCTTTAGCCGTGTGCAGATCAAACAATGTATGCGGCTGAGTGAGTGCGAACTAATGCAGTCTTTAAAAGCATTTAACCTACAAACAGACAAGTGTGGTTTACTTGTATTACACCAAACCATGATGTTAACTAATTAAAAGAGGCATTAGGTCCTCTGTGGCTGTGAAGGATCTTTCTATAATGAGTGAAAAAAAACCCCAAAAAACAAAACAAAAACCCCAAAACGCCCTTATAACATCAGAGAAAACCCAGATTACAGGATTGGGATCATGGGAACTATATGATCCAGCATTTCTGAGCTTGACGCATACTTGTGATTGTTAGAGAAGATATCTCAGCCTTTCTTTCTTTAAGAGTGACAGTTTCTGAATATAAGGATGAACCGCTATGTTTAATGATTTTATTTCTTTCATACTCACAAAAAGAAAAAGAAAAACTGTGTTTATGGGAGATCAGAGGGGAGCATGTACTATGAAGCAGGATTAGTGGGTCAGCAAGGCAGCTCTATTTTCACCATGGTAACTTGTGCTAACCACACAACTGGAGTCCAGAGTTTGGGTTTTCACTGGGCTAATTATTTTCCAGACAACATGCTGTAAGCACGAAATAGATGACAGGCACCCTCCTGATCTGTATCCTACTAACACCACTGAAAGGAGCCCTGCAGTGAAGTTATGTGCATTCGGTTGATGCAGAACATGAATATCTTTTTTTATATTCTTGCTCCTGTTTTGCTGCCAAGTCCATTTCACACCGCTGTAATTACAGCTAACAGAGCACAGATTCAAAAACGGATTTGTCTTTTTCCATTTATGGCAGAATGGCTTTTTCCCCTCAAATTTTTGTGCTTTAGCCTTTATATCGAGTTAATAAAATAGTGGCGAGAACACAGGAAAGCTGGGAATGAGACCAGCTACAAACCAGAGCCTCTGTGTTAGCCTTACAGCATATGAGTAAGCTGAGTGAGCTAAACCAGCACCCCTATTGCAGAATTACATCTTGTCATGATTTGCAAGTCTCCATGATTATGTTTAAATGAAACAGAGCTCTAACGCACAGCTGTAACAAGCCACAGACAGACAGGTAAAATAAAAATATTTTAAAAATTATTAGATTTTTAGTGTAGTTGTAATTGTTTATTTCGTAGCTGTTATACATAGTGTATGTTTTCTATATCTTGCACAGCATTTTGGCCAACTGAGGTTGTTTAAAATGTGCTACAGAAATACATTTTGACTTGAATCCTTCATATTTCTCCAAACCTGTTCCTCTAACTCAGGGCTGTCAAACTCATTTTACATTGTGGGGTCACATACAGGTCTTCTATCTTTACCGATTGAAAAAAAACTGTAAAACATCTGAAAATACAGTTCAAAGTTCAAAATTCATGCCCTCCTTCACATTTTCCAAAGCCATCCAGTGGGTCAGATTGGAGTCTTTGCCGGGCCGATTCTTGCCTACGGGCCTCATGTTTGACACCCCTGCTCTAACTGATGTAGGCGCCGCTACATTGTCCTACATCATGTGGAAGATGACATGTCAAGTGCCTCTTTCATGTGAGAGAAGCAGAAAGCAGAATGTTTATAACCACCATCGTGATACCGTTATCTCTCACAGGGTTTTGTCAACCCAGCAGAAGCAAAGAAAGCCTGACAACGTAATAAAAACCTCGTGTTTATCCAGCAGGATCTGAGTCTGAATAAACGCTTCAGCATGTGTTAGAGTAGACTGCATGTCACAGCGCCCTTAACGGCTGCTCTTCTCTTTGTGTAATTAAAGTAAGACAGTCTGGCTTTGCATATTTTTAGGAAAAACATCAGACTACTGTACAGCAAACTGACATCCACATAAGGCCAAGAACAACAATGCCACACCAATCCAAAACACAACTGTGTATTGTTTTTGTGTTTAGCAGCAGTCTCAGCTTACATTCAATTGGCAGACACTTCGGTACTTCTTATTTTTTCACATTCACACACATCGCAAGAGAACTTGATGTCATGCCACAAATTCCCAATTATGCAATTAAAGTAATCACATTACATTGGAAAAAGCTCACATGAGTAAAAGATCTGATAATAAATACCTTCTAATTACTGCCATTAAAAAAAACAAAAAAAAAACATGTAATTCACAGTGCCACCTCTGATAGCATTAATGCAATTGCTGATTAGAAGTACTCCACCAGAGACTCTTGATTCTTCTAGTGATACAAATACAAATTTGTATTTGATCCCCCCCCACACACACAGGGAAAGATCCCAAACAGATCCCTGATTGTTGCTGATATTGTTTGTGTTTAGGCTAATTTAACTTCCTCTGTTGCACTGATTAGAGTCACTCACTGGCTTTGATCCAACAATAACCAATCACAGACAATCTCACAGCACCCTGGCCCCTCAGTTCAGTAAGACTCGAGTGTGTGCAGCATCGACAATCACCATCTGTGCAGGTGTGTCCAGTCCAGCCTTCGCTACAGATGCAGCTGAACCCTGTTTGGTCTTCCACGCAGGTCGCTCCGTTCATACACGGGGACGACAAGCACGCGTGTTCCACTAAAGGGAGGAAGGAGGGGGGGAAAGTGCAAATTAAAAGCCAGTGCAGTTTCTTTCTGCTATCCCTTTCACGATAGTTATTAACTTTGACAAGCAATATCTGATTTAATGTGAACAGCTTATATAAATAGCTTATATTATAAATATACTACAAAGCAAACATTGAAGTAAAATGAATTTGTAGTGTTCCACGGTACACTGAGGTTAACATGTGTGCATGTAAAAATTACTTATAAGCAGGAATTTTCTAAATAACATTAACAATTTATGATTTTCCTCCCTGTGCCACTCAGTAGTCTTGGCCATCTCTGTGCATCTCTTTCATTTCTGTAAACATACATAACTGAGCGCACGTTTGCTGTTTGTTGACGTCGACTCACCGATGTCACAGTTGCGTCCTCTGAAGCCTTCCTGGCACTCACACTGATATTCGTTGGGCTCTGTGTTGGTGCAGGTCCCGCCGTTTTTACAGGGCTGATGGGTGCCACAGTAGTTTAGATCTGAACCCACAAAAAGGTGCATTTAGATTTTAGATTTTAGCTCACAGCAAAAATGAATGAGGATGCAGTAGTCTGACTTTATTTCAGGTAAACATCCAGCAAACACACAGTGCACAGAGGCTTAGGTGTATCCAGGTCGGTTCTGTGTGCTGACTGTGCAGGCCAGTAGCTGCAGGGCTTGTTCCTCCATTGTTGAGGCTGTTTAGAGCTTTGCTTTCTTTAATCATTTCCTCGGTGCCCATGGCCTCTTTGTCTCACTGCAGCTCTTTACAGAGCCTTTCTGAATGCACAGAAACAGCTTAAGACCCCACCTAGTTAAAAGCAGCCAGCCCAGCCCCGCTCACATTCACCTTACCCAAGGCTATCACCTTTCCCCTGCACAATACGCTGTCCCGTGGGCACTGGTTAGGCTCCCACATTGGGACACAGGTGGGAGTCATATGCTGGGATAATGCTGGGCGAACTTTGCTGCAGTTTGGTGGGAAAATACTGGCACTCGAAATCCTTGGGGAGCTTTATCTTATCTTATACAGAAGATAGAGAAGTGTGAGAAGAGAGAAGTGTGAAGAACCACGCCTCACAAACTAAGACTGCACACACGATGCCTCTCTCTTTGTCTCAGAGCCACACAGACAGGATGAGGTATTGGTCAACATACAATACACTGCAGAGCACTTTCATCTTTATGTATGACGTAGTCTTCTACTCATTGAGTGTTTTTGTATTAAATGAGTCTTTCGAAGCTCTTGTGGACAACAAAGGATCCATCAGTGTGTTGCTGAATCTGAACTCTTGTAAGCCTATGAGTTCATATATAGAAAGAAATAAAAAAATTTAAAAAGTGACACAGTAAGTATGCTTAGCATGACATCAAGAATAACTTAAGAGAAATAAGATTAAAAATCATGAATCCTGTATAACTGTGCAAAAGGTCACTGAGAAGAAGTAAATCTGGACAGTTGAGAGTTAGTCAGCTTGCTTTTTCCAAGCGTTTCTGTCTAAACTTTTACTGGGTTTTAATTTTATAGTGCCTGTTATGCTGTGTAGCTAAATCTACCTAGTGATTAAACATCAAATCGAGGACTCTGTGTGTCTACTAGCCAGCACAGCATCCTAAACACACACGATTCCAGTTGCATATCTGAGATACTGAAATGGAAAAAAAGGAGGGAAACCCCCTCACTCGCATATAAACACTTTCTTCTTCTCTACTACAGAAAAGGAGCGGGTCACATGTCGGACCTTTGTCACACAGCAGTCCTCCCCAATTGACGTCGCACACACATTGCCAAGGCTCAGTGCAGCTCCCATACACACAGCCTGGGAACGTCATACACTGGTCGCACAGCAGACCCTTCCAGCCATATTGACACCTAAAAGAAAAAGAAGATATGAGCAGAGGGGCAGGTTGGAACAGCCTCCATGAGTCCCTTTATCTGCATTATAGAGCTGCTGTTGCTATGATAGTTATATAAATCCTGGAGGGATGTTTGGATGATGATTTTATTTGCTTCATTAGACTTCTATGGAAGAAGCTGTTACTTGAAAATGCTGCACAGCACAAATTAAATCCTTACGTGGGAGCTCTTTGGTGTGCAGCTCAATCTATATTATATGGACTAAAGTGTTGGGCCACTCCTCTTAAACTTTGAGTTCACTGAATTTCAGTGTGGTACTGTAATAGGATGCAATCATTGCAACAAGTTAGGTTGTGAAATTTCTTCCCTCCCAGATGTTCCACGATCAACTGTAAGTGGTATTATTGCAAAGTGGAAGCTTTTAAGAACCACAACGACTCGGTCACAAAGTAGAAAGTCACATAAAGTTACAGAGCGGGGTCACCAGCAGTAGAGTCAGCCTACTGCTGGCTCAACAACAGAGCTCCAAACTTTCTCTGGGAGTAAAAACTGAGTGCCAGGAGCTTCATGGCATAGCCGAGCAGCTCCTGCAGGTGTAATGTAATGTAGGTGGCCCTTTAGTTTTGTAGATATAATGTATATTCAGACTCACTTTACAAGTGACATGTCACTTTTAACCGAAGTTAATTTATCTCTAGAGAGAATAAATCCCTCTAATGTAATAGCTACACTAAATCTACACCCACAATACTACTGTTGGACTTACAGGGGATCTAATTTTGTGGATTTACAGCTCTGTGCATTATTTTTGGACTCAACTTGGCAGAGTCCCTCAATTCATCATATTTAAGTCAACTTTTTCCTGATTGGCTGTTCGTTGCAACCAGAATGCTTTGAACATAAGGTTGGTGTATATTAAAATTAAAACTCCCATTAATGGCATTAAAAAATCCAAGGCAAGCTTTAAAAACAACATGATATCAATGTTACATTTTGGCTGGCCATTTATGAATGAATGACTGAAGGAAGTGTTTGGTTTAAAAAGTTAAGCTGCTCATATAAAATCACACAATGTCTTTTTTTTTTTTTAATCTTCTGGTAGTGACTGAAGTTTTCCTTCCAACCTGAGTTTTTATATTATGACAGTCAAAATAATATTTCATATTTCAAATTGTGTATATCGGTACAAGTATACACTTACTTGCATTCTCCAGGTACATCACAAGAGCCGTGAGTTTGATGACAGCCCTGCCTACACACCGCTGCAAAGACAAAAAAACCAAAACACAAAGAGAGCAATTACAGGCTTTAAGGCAGTTATATATACATACACACATTTTTTTGTGATTTTATCCCAGTTAAATGGAGAACACAAAGCATGCTTGTGAATGAGAGGAAACGCGAGATGCTTGCAGGTACACAGAACGCACAGCTGAGTTGGAATCATACCACAACACAATGCATTTTTATGAAATAAATGCGTGTATGGCGTCAAAATATCTGCCACATCATATCAGGGTCAAAGATGTCTTTAATTAACCCTGAAAACGCCCTGAACTTCATCATCATCAGTAACCTGCAGGGGGTAACAGAGCGAGCTTCCTGCCTTCCTGCAGCCCAATCAGTGTCGTGCCGAGGAGGAAGTCAGATGAAGTGAGAAAGGGGTGAAATGGGCAGGGCTGCAGGATGTCCTTAAACTAGCTCTGTGTCCTTCAGGGTTCCCATGGTTTCCATTCTGACTTCCTCCATTCACTCAGTTCAACCACTGCAACATGATGGCAGCGCTCCGAGGTCACAGAGTGAGGGCGCCCAGTTGATGAGTCACACAAAATAATCCTCCACACCCTCACCACAGAAGGTAGCCAGTGTGTCTTTGCTGATGGACTGTTTCAGAGAGCAACCGTGTAATGGCCTGAAGTCTTTTTGACACTAAGAGCAGCACATGTGCGATTATTCCTAATTAATGAGGCCTTTTCTCACTTTTTTTTGCTATTAAGACTGTGTGTGAATATTTAGATGACACATCCACCAAACTTGTATCACAATAATAGTTTTAAATGGTTTCAGAGACTAAAATTAGACAGGAAAACAAAGATGATCTCAAGAAAAATTAGATTAACTTCAGGTTAGGTCAGGAGTTCACAATTTGTAGAGTGACACTGTGATGGAGCATCTTCTTTGCCTCAAACCAAGAAGGCTCTGGTTTTGTATCTCCTGGCTGGGTGGGACCTTTCTGTGTCAAGGTTGCATGATCTAAGCCAGGGGTCTCCAACTCCAGGCCTCAAGGGCCGGTGTCCTGCAGGTTTTAGATATCACCCTGGGTCAACACACCTGAATCAAATGATTAGTTCATTACCAGGCCTCTGGAGAACTTCAAGACAAATTGAGGAGGTAATTTAGCCATTTAAATCAGCTGTGTTGGATCGAGGACACATCTAAAACCTGCAGGACACCGGCCCTCGAGGCCTGGAGTTGGAGACCCCTGATCTAAGCCGTATCTGTGTGGGATTTTTTTCCTTTTCTAAAACCTGCTACAGTCCAAAGATATGTGTGTTAGATTATTAGTGATTCTGAAGTGGAAGAAAGGGTCTTTGTGAGCCTGTGATTAACTGGCAAACCTGCACAGGGTGTGTGTGAGACAAACTCCAATATTTTAGTTGACTTCTTTGATCAGGACCGTTTACAAAACATGTTGGTGTGTAGGGGAATTGGAAGGGTTTTTTTTCCCACCAGTACAGGCTTTAGTAGTGTAATCCATCGCAGCAAACATTAAGCCTGGGTTTATTTTTCTAATGCTGTACACCTGTTACTGGATAACTTAACAACCCGTTGCATTGTTGATGGTAACAGTAATACCTATTTAGTATTTAAGGGAGCATTTTTGGCAAAAACATTGTCTTTTTGAGCATTAAAGGAAGAAAATGACTATGTATTAATATTTGAATGAGATAGAGACAAATACTGGATTTATAAAAACACACACAAATACACACACAAACAAATGCACAACTTTGAGAAAACACCAGTGTACGCCTTTGTGTTCCTTTTCTTACCTTTTTTGCACTCTGGCCCCGTCCAGCCCTCCATGCAGACCTTGGATCCGCTTTGGTCGCAGCTGAAGTGGCCGACGAAGTCATCGCGGGCTCGGCAGAACTTGTTACAGAAGGGTCCATAGTAGTTGGAGTGACAACGGAAACGAAGTCGGTACTCTAGGCTGAAAGAGCGTCCGTGGTAACGGTAAGTCTGCCACTGTTCACCGGGGTTCAGCATGGAGGAGAGCAGGATTCGCTCAATCAACTGACCTGAGAGAGGAAGGAAGGAAGAAATACACTGCTCAAAAAAATAATGGGAACAATTAAACAGCACAATGTAACTCCAAGTCAATCACACTTCTGTGAAATCAAACTGTCCACTTAGGAAGCAACACTGACTGACAATCAGTTTCACATGCTGTTGTGCAAATGGAATAGACAACAGGTGGAAATTATAGGCAATTAGCAAGACATCCCCAATAAAGGAGTGGTTCTGTAGGTGCTGACCACAGACCACTTCTCAGTACCTATGCTTTCTGGCTGATGTTTTGGTCACTTTTGAATGCTGGCGGTGATTTCACTCTAGTGGTAGCATGAGACGGAGTCTACAACCCACACAAGTGGCTCAGGTAGTGCAGCTCATCCAGGA
>VVHJ01005831.1:4051-19707 GCA_015107715.1 Tylochromis polylepis
ATTTTCCATATCCCCCCCCCCCCCCCCCTATATATATATATATATATATATATAGTTTCCTGAGAAGTACACTGATTACACTGAGACATCTTTTATGCCATTTTATTTTTGTTTTCTCAGTACAGCATCTTTTTGTACCTTTTACATGTGTACATTTTTCTATTAAAACCACCAGCTGGACTCTTGGCGTGTCATGCTTGTATCTACTTGTTATTCATCTGTGTTGTTTGAAATGCCAAACGTTACTGACGTGGTAAGGCTTGCAATCGCCATCACCAACCCCCACATGACGACTGCTCTTGTGACACTTGTTAGGAAATATTTTCCCTTAAATCACCTTTGAAACACAAAGACTTAGTGGCCTTTAAACTCTAAGTATGCGAGAAAAGCAGATTGTGTGAGGAAGTAAAGGCCATGCTGTGTGAGCTTTTGCTCAACAATGCACGCCGCTTGCATCTGAGTCAGCGAGCGGACAAGCTGAGGGGAGGACCGTTCGTCAGCGGATTCACAGAACTACTGAATGCTTCCTGGGAGGAGGGTGAGCTTCTGAGAGGGAGGGTTCCGAGAAAAGCTTCAGTAATTACCTTCAGCTTTGGAGCCTGCGTTTTTTTGTGCCATCTTGCACACATTTTTTATTGTGACGCAGGATGCGATCGCAACTGTTACTAGATTAAAAGTGCAGCGGTGACATGAAAACAATGCGCGCTTGTGCAAATTATGAATGCTGGGTGTTATCAGATCAGTGTGAGCGCGTGCTTGGTGGTTCAGTGGGGGTAGGGGAGCTGAGGCAGCGGCGACCTGAGCTAAAGCCAGTGTAATAGGATCTCAATTTCTCAGTCCAGATCCTGCTTGTGGTTCTTGTTTGACTTCTTACTTCTGAAGGATGCAGAATCGAGGCCTAGGAAACACAAAAAACGAGCCGGCGTCACTGATGCCGAAACCCCAGACACCTGAATCAAATCACAGCGATGGTCCCGAAAGTGGGCTCACACAGAGTGATTTCATATGAAAACTGATATTGACGTAAAGCAGTTTTATAGAACAGACCTGCCGGTGATGTCATGCCGTGCCTCCTTAAACTGCAGCCCGTCCACGTTCCCCTCCACCCACTGTCGAATGAGTGGGGGGTGTCTGGGGTCCACCTCCAAGTAAGCACGACTGTTTCTCACGGGGAAAAAAACCCCCACAGAAATGGGGTAAAATTTAATCATCAATGGGACTTGATTTTGAAAAGTAACCCTGAGATGAGAGCGGCACATGCCTGGAAGTGCACTGCATTCACTGGAAGTCTTTTAGAAAGCTTAACACATAAAAGAGGCAACACGATACATGTGTTTTTCAGAACATGCTGTTCTTGTGACAAGCAGCTATTGCCTTTAGGAATTAAACACAGGTGTGTCCGTCTGTGTGTGAGAGTTGGCTTTTTTTTGGTTTTCTTTACCCGTAATTGGACAGAATCTGGGGAGCCAGGGTCAAAATCTGCTTGATCACTTTTAGGCCATCTTTGCCTCCGTCTAAAGCAGCAGGGTCTTCAAATCTGGGGAGCAGCACACAGCAAAAGCACATCACTATAAAATAAATCCATCCGATGTCACATATTTTAAAATGTTATCTAGGGGAATTTGATAATCTTATTTATTAGATTTACATTTTATAAGTGTAAAGGTTTTCCTTAAGGGGTCTTACAAAAACAACAAAACCGAAACTCTTTTTTTAAATTAGTATTTACAATTTCTTTATTTCACTGAAATGCATAATTACAATATGAAGCAAAATAACATGCAAATTACAGCTAAAAACTAAAGAATGAGTGCAAATTTCCCCCACTATGATCATTTCTTTTAATTTAAACATGCTGACACTGATTAAATAACATTTTGGTCACTTAATTTGTTAACCCACATAATTATGTGCCAAAACTGAAACGCTAGCTGACTAAAAACAATAGAATTCATAATTTAGGGTGGTCAGCTACTCATAAATAACATATATTAAACAGTATGTTAATATTGTTATACTGGTTTCATTGTATTTATCAAACAGCTGTAACAAACACAGTGTTTAACAATTTGTAACAATTGTACAATTTTTTACAAATATAATTATATTTGTAAACAAGTTGAAACAGTACATTCTGCTTGCTTTTATATACCCAGAGATTATCTTTTATAGTTTCATATATTTATACCTTCTCCTATAAACCCAACTGATGAATGTTTAATGACATTGTAATTATTCACAATTATTGTCAATTATTTAATCAATGCAACCTTTATAATTCACTCTAGAGATTTGTACATTCTGCATGTTATAACAACTTTTATGAATCCAATTGAATAAAGCTTGAAACAATTATTTTTTTTAAATGTTAAACATAGACAGGTTAAATATATTTAAAAAATGAGAACGACTGATTGTATTTTTAGTCACCTAAAAATTTCAGGTTCAAGGGACGCCATGTCTTCTGAAAACAGGTACGGAGGGTTACTGACCAAAGCTGTAACTGGCCTAATGAGTCTGAGTAGAGTTTCTGCATCTGACAAAAACAAACAAAAAAACCCTTTTTATCAGCAGAGGGATTAGCTTTGTTATTTAAAAAAATATATACATATACAACTTTCACTGACCTTTCATGACATTGATGTGATAAATCTGCAATCTATCCTCAAGTCCCAACCTGCAGAGGAAAATCCTTTTTCAGATTTTATGAAATTTTAATGTAATCCTTATAATAAGAATAAATCAATGCTAAAGGACATTTACAACATAGTTTTCATGGGCTATGCTGCAATTACCTTAGCGCGTTCTCTCTTGTTAAATCCACCGCATCCTGGCTCTGATCCAGGGCGACGCCTTTAAGCTGGAAAACAAAACACAAGAACTAACCTTACACAGAAGTTTTCTCCATTTTCCTGTATTTGTATGCATGGGAAAATTGGGACATTTTTACTACTTCAAAATCTGCTAACAGAAGAGAGTCTAAAATATGCAAACACGATATCACAGTATAACTGGAGTGCATGTTCGATCAGCAGAGGTGAGAAGATGTATATGTGATGTGAGGATAGCAGGTTATCAACTGGAAATCTATAACTAATGATTTATCATATCAGTTATCCTATTGATTTTTTTTCACTGTTAATCGATGTGGCGGGTTGTGGTTGGTGGCTCAGCTGCAGGGGAGGGGTGGAGCAGTGGGTTCAGGGTGTTGTGTCAGGGGAGGTTGACCCACAGCTGTTCTCCATCACCGGGTCATGCCTGCCCTATTTCAGGAGAATGCTGGGACCGGACGAGAGAGCGGTGTGTGCTGCGCAGAGCGAGGCAGCTGGAAAGCTGCACCTTAACTCTGTACATAAAAAAACACTTAACAAACTGCAACGCTGTGGTCATCCAGTCCTTCATTGTTAAAATCTATTAATAGTAAATAAATAAATAAATCGCTATTAAAAAGTGAAAATTGACATACAGTCATCACAAGCCTTGAAAAGACACTCAGTTAGATCAGCCTAAAGAATCCACTGTCCAATGTTCTTCTCTACAGAATAACTCAGTGACACATAAAAAACTGCAGCCTTTGGTATCTATGCTCACTGTTAGGTCAAGGCAAGAGTAGCAATCATCTATTTAGACTTAAGCTGACAATAGTAGTTTGCAGCACTTTCCAATGACTATGGGTTGAAAAGCTCAAACAACAGTTTGAGTGTATAATAATGCCATGACATTCCCGAGGTGAGCATGGTGCTCCATTCCTCCAGAAGAATTTATTCAGCTTAGAGAATTAATGCCAGGATTGAAACTGTTCTCATAACACATGACTGCCCACCAAGTTACATTGTTGTTTTTCATAATTTGTCATTTTTCTCTAACTTATGCATCATGTTCAGCATGTAAACAAGCTGACATTTGCTTGTTATATGGGATTAGTTTTGAAAATGGTTGGTGCTACAGGAAATGTCACAATTTCCTGAAGAGAACATGAAAGTCTGTACACAATGTTACCGATTACAAAGAGGATCCTGATCAAAACCACAGATGTTCAAAACACGACTTCATCTGACAGATGTTGATAAGGAGCAAAAAATGGCTGGGTCTTGAGATTTTGCAGACATGACCGCTAACCGCCAGACATTCAGTTGTTGGCTAATTTGGACGCATGACACTCATGGTGACAGTGTAGGATCAAGCGAATAAGGCCCCGGTCACACAGGCTTAAAGACCCGTCAGTGACCATCTGGCAACCTCCAGGTCATGGAGGAATAATGAGTTTACCCTGACCGATTGCAAGTGGTTGCTGGAGGCTGATGGCAGTCGCTGGGAAAATAACTGTTAAAGCTGCAGCCACACATGCCTAAAGACCGATCTCTGACCCCCTGACAACCACCTGTTGCTAGGGAAAAATGTGTATTCCCTGACTGGTTGGCACAAACCTCATTGTGATTGCTTTGTTTTACAGCACATTGCTGTGATCATAGTTTGAATGGGAGTGACAGACCTGTCTACAAACTAGTGCTGCAACGATTCATCGAGTAATTCGAATAATTCGATTCTAAAAAATTCTTAAATTCTTTGCTTTGATGCTTCGTTTAATACTGAAGCGCACCGATGTGTTAAACAATGTAAACGCGAGTGTTTCACCCACATTTGCGACTAAAAACAGACCTGCAGCAGATACATTTCATCACAGCACCCCTAAAAATAACTTTAGTAATGGTAGTATAAATAATGCATTTTAATATTATTTTCTGACATTGTGTTCTAATGCTATATTTTGCCAACTCCTCTACTGAAGAGTGAAAACTGCCCAGTGTTGTTGGTGTCATGATGTTACAGTGCGCTCACACAGAGGTGTTACTGCCTCAGCAGCGCAGTTTGTCATTAATGGACTAAATAAGTCTTTCGTTGCTGCGGCAGAAAGAAGATGGAGAGGCAATTTCATGACACAAATGAGTGATGCAGATTTAAAACACACTTTAACTGAAATATAGCAAAAGTGCAAACTGTTCTGATAATGCAGGGGCAATGTTGTGACTTATAAAGTGTCCGCTTATTTTTATTTTTTTCTCTAAAGAGCATCAAAAACGTTAGCTAATATAGCCTAAATCACTAGAGATTATTAGCTATTTTTAGCTTTCTGAGCCATTAGTCTGCTGGTATATCGCTAGCTGCCAGCAAAGGGGCTGATGTACTTTATTATTTTAGTTTGTTATAGATGTCTATTCCTGTTCTGCACTTCATTGTTTGCCTACAGTACAGCCTCAGATCCAGCTGAGAGCAAGTCAAAAGGAAGTCTATGTCCAGTAGCAGCCCGTATTCAGGCTGAATATCGTTATAAATATGGATCGGTTTATGCCTTTTATTGGATTGCAAATTCTATTTCACTGTTACATTCATCTTTTGGGTGACAGCACAAAGCCTCGGAAAGGAGCATAGAGAGGGAGAGAAAGGGGGGAGAGAGAGAGAGAGAGAGAGAAATAAACAGGCAAGAGTGGACATGCATATTTTAAAGGGAGTGTAGCTTCTGCTTTGCCCATTTTCTTTGATGACGATTTTTTTCTCCTAGTGTCTAGGATGGTTCTTTCTGGGTACCTCCTCCCACAGTATAAACACATGCAGTTAGTGGGGTTAGGTTAACTGGTGATTCTAAACTGCTCATAGGTGTGAATGTGAGTGTGAATGGTTGTCTGTCAGTGTTAGCCCTGTGACAGTCTGGCAACCTGTCCAGGGTTTATCCCACCTCTCGCCCTATGGCAGCTGGAATAGGCTCCAGCCTCCCCATGATCCTGACAAGGATAAGTGGGGCAAATTGGATGGATACATGGATAATTTTACATTTGTGTGCTTTCCAGTAGCACGCTTAAAAATGTCAGTGGACATTCTAAAGAACATATTTATTGATATGAATAGTAGTGTTTGACAGGATTCATATCACTCTAAACATGGTGTGAACAGGATGGCTGCCACTATATTAATGTGACAGACTATAAATCTATTCTCTACTCTTGAATTTGCAATATATTTTACACAGCCAAAATCAGTAAGCCTCCAGAAGTTGTATTAAGATATGCAGATGAACTGTTAACTTAGTCTGATACCAGACTGGTTAAATTATACAGCGTGCTAAAGGCTGACGGCATCGTCCTATATGATACCAGCAGCAAACAGGGCTGAGTCTAAATTGGGTGCACTAGACCATATTAATCTCAAGGCTTTCGTAACATTACTCAGATTGAAAGTCAAATAATATCAAATATTGTGTTAATTAAACTGCATTAAAATTTAAAAATTTAAAAATGAAAGCTTTTTTCACAAGCCAATAAAAATGCACATGGGCCATAAAACTCTGATCCACTGACCTGAGGGTTGTTAGGTGGAACAATGAATTATTATTAATATTAATTATTAAAATCTACACCATCATAATGTCTGCTTTTAGCAGCACAAAAAAAAATTGCCTCCTGTTAATATCAGAAAGCTTTCCAAGCAGACAGAGTAAAGGTACATTTTTATGCCTTTTCAAATTATATTTGAAAATGTCATTTTAATATTACACGTGCACACCATCAAGGGTTTATCTGGTTTGTTTTTTGATGGCTGCCAGCACTTCCCCTCACAACACATCAAGGCCTGTCAGTTGCACACATGATATAAATTTGAAAATTTATACCTCAGGTGACCTACTTCACATTCGCAAGATTTTCTGAAAACTTGACCTCAATGAAATTGTAAGTCCTTGGAGATTTTAGTAGTTGCACCTATAGTATGAATTTAACCCTGTTTTCGCAAACTTGGGTGTCCACACCGTCCTTAAGCCCACCTGGCGAGGGTGACAACAATACCCCATAGTGCTTTTGCGCCAACGATGGCAATCTCTAAAGCAACCACACCAATGACTAGGAGCTTCCTTACAACCAGTTTCACCCAGCGAGAGGTAGAAATCTCCAGGACAAACTGAGAACCAGTTGGGGGAATACATATTTTTCCCTAGCAACCAGTGGTTCTATCACAACCAATGAGCAACCTCAATACACTGCATATGTTTCACTGGATTAATGAAAAATTGGACTCATTGTCAGTGTATTAAGACCCAAAGTGAGGGTTAATTCATTAATAATTTAAACAGCTTTTTTCCTGTGGGGTCTATAATTGTACATCCACTCGTCCGAAACTTACACAAACACAAATTTCTACCTGAGGCAGACTCTTCAGCAGGCTAAGAGAAATGGCACCAGAGCCACATCCCACTTCCAGGCACGTATGCTCCGTCTCAGCAGGCACTTCCATCTCAGTCTTCATCTGCAGGTCATTGAGCACCAACTCGACCAACTCCTGCATCAGCAAAGATGAAATAAAAATCACATTTTGGCTTGTGTGTGATCATTCGCTGGGACTTCACTGTGAACATGCGCCTCTTCTTTTCTTTTACCTCTGTTTCAGGTCGTGGTATGAACACAGGAGGCCTCATCTTCAGCGTCAGGTCCCTAAAGTCCCACTCTTCAATCACGTACTGCACCGGCATCCTAACCCAAACATGCAACAGTGTAAATATTTTCACTGAAAATCACTTAAATGCATATAAATACAGAGATCTATGCACAAACTCACCTGGAGAGACGTCTGATGCAGAGCTTCCATATCTGCTCTGTTTGTTCTCGGCTGAGAAACTCTGTTAATCTCTCCTGCTCAAGACTTTCTATCTGGATAAAGAAACGCTATGTGAACTTGATCCACTTTTATTGCATGTCAGTGCAAGTGCTGAGGCAACGTAGATTTAGCAAATTACAGTTTTAGCTCCGAGAAGATGAGCAACGATGTACTGGCTGGACTGTTCAGGCTCCATCACACCTCTCTCCTCAAAGTGCCTCTTCCATAAGTTCACCGCCTGAAGTGGTGTAATCCTGCCTGCGGGTAAGGCTGGAGCGCTGCATGTACGGACAGCGTGGGACCTCCAAATTACCTAAAAGCATGACACTTAGGATTTATTTTTATAGCGAACATTATTTCCTTTATTTTGATAGTGAAGCAGTGAGGAGCAGAAAGGAAAGAAGGGAGAAAGGGTGAGGGCCGACACGCAGTAAAGGGCTGAGGGTCGAACTCAAACCCAGGCTGCTGAGTTCCCACCGTATGGCACATGTTTGCAAGCTCAACCAGGGAGCCAAACTGACACCTATTACATTTAAATTCAAATAAAATTTCCAAGTATCCAGAAACAAACTGCATTTTTTAATACTGATGTTTGACTCCCATTCAGCACTCCCTCAGGGGAATTTCCGGCAACTTTGTAAATCATCATGGTTTATTTTAGATTAAACCTCAGACACCACTGACGATTACTCGTAACACATATCTGACTGACAAGTCACAAATAATTTTCACTTCCTCCCTATAACGGAGGGGTTAAGAGGGAATCTGTGAGTTGAGTTAACTTACATTACTAGATCTCCACAAAGTTTAATGTAATCCAGTAAGAGAGAACTGTTATTATTAGTTACTGTATGTATATGGACAACAATCATTTTATTTATTTATCTGAGTTGTTTAAGCTTATATAGTATTTATTTAGTATAGGTATAAGATATGTGCCATGATAGATAGATAGATCCTTTACTGATCATCGCGTTATTGATCCTGCAGGGGAAATTACTATGTGACAGCAGCAGCATAAAGAAATATAACCTACAATAAAATTGGTTGAAAATACCACAGGCACATAATAAAAGCCTTATAATGTGAGGCAGTGCAAAATTCTATATACAACAGTGATTCAAAAAAAAATTAAGCTAAAGAAAAATAAATAAATACAAAATAAGGCTGGGATTGTGCAAAATAACAATAATAATAATAGTAGTAGTAGTAATTCTAGTATATAATAGTGCAAACGGCCTCAAGTACAATTTAAAATCCAACAGACAGCAGCAGGAAGGTTTGATACTGAAAAGTCTGAGGAATGCGGACAGGTTTGTTCACCTGTCACAAGCAGAACTTTTGTAAAGCTTTGCTTTCCTGAAGTTTCCTAAAGGGTTGAATCACTCTGAGCTCTGCTGCCTCTGTAGTGTGTGTGCCAGCCACTTTATTTTATTAAAAAGAGATAACAGAAAACAGATTTGGTCCACTTGCGTCAATGGAAATCAACTGATATGTTTATCAAGAAAGTCATTTAAACTGGTCTGTGCTTACAGGTGCGCCAGTTTGTAATATGAGTAATATTTCCAGTTAGGAAAGCAACAGGAACAGGTTTGGACTATTGGTTGGTTTTTAAAGCCGTGACACTGTCATGCTTTTGTTTGTTCAACACGTTGGACGCAACGGGAAAATTAAAACAATTTAAAATAAAAAAAAAATAATAATAACTTGTCCAGTTACCTTTGGTCCACCACTCCTGCACCCAAAACATCTGTAATAGCTTGTACTCAGCGACCTTGTCCACATGGTTAACATTAAGTCTCTACATCGTTATTCATTGGGTTTCCGGAATCTGTGTGCTCTCGGGCTAAACTCGCTGCATGGCGGCAGTAGTCTGTTAGCTCAGCATGCTACACTTTACGGTCCTGTATGAAATTCAAGCATTTTTCTGTCGGAACAACAAGCTAACTGGCGGGGCTCGTAATGTGTCCTGCACGCGGCGCAGAGAGCGGCTGCGGCGCAGTCTGCGCAGCGCTGACGCTACTGAATGACGTTGCCTTCACGGACTGTAAAACATGTAAAGCATTGCCGTCATAGACGTTACACTCTGTAAAGTAAAATGGTAAAATAGCATTTATAAATGTAAAAGTCATTAGCAAGTAATACAAGTAATATTAACTTTGGTAAATACTACTATTAGAAACCTTTAAAGTGACTACATTTTCCGTAGTGTTGTGCAATTGTTTAAGGCCCAAAACTTTAAAGCGTTTTTATACGACTTAAAACAGAGTTCATGTTAATTTTATATTAATTTAAAAACATTATTGCTGCTACATACGCCACGACTTCCTCTGTCTTATGTTGCCTGTACAGTTTTTTGCGACGTCCGTTTTTATTACAAAGCTAAGTTACTGGGTGTCCCTGAAGGCGATATTATTGTTCCTCCCTGTCTGGTTTTTTGCATGCGTTGATGTGTCGAGTTATTGAATAGTTTGATGCCTGGGTGACCATAACCTTTGCTTAATACACTAATAACAGATTTTATAGGACGTCTTTTAACTTTAGACCTGCTTTTAAATACTTAAGGACGTCGCTAGCTTGTCTTTAAACGTTAAAGCTACATGCTAGCTCATGCTGCTGTAAATAAACTGGAAAGACCCAGAGGAGACACACAGGAGATAACTTGTTAACGCAATTTGGGGCAGGTTAATAGGGCTAAGCAGGGTTTACACACCTCTGGATTAGTTCTCCATGAGGATAAAATCTATGATGGGCATGCCCACTCGGATAGAGTGTATATTTTTCAGTGAGTTTCACCCTACTCTGGGCCCCAAGATAACATATCAGGTAAGTGTGCAGATGGTCTGGTAAAGTAGTTTTATTTATTGTCATTTATTGTTTACTGTCGTTATGATTATCTTTATAATTGCCCCAGGTGTGACCTTGTTTATGTCTGAGTATGTTTTAAACTTGTGAGGGGTTTTTAATCCTTCATAGTCATTTGATATTGACGTGTACTCTGCATAATCCTCCTGACCTTCAGTGTCTTATTGGGTATAGTTTGTCATACTGTGTCCTCTCCTAACAGGTGCCAGAGGAGTACATCTCACGGGAGCTCTTTGACACCGTTCAGGTTTATATCATCACCAAGCCAGAGCTGCAAAACAAATTAATAACAGTGTATGTAGTCTTACGCTACTCTTCTGTCTCCCTGCCTTGACTGAAGTCCTTAGTATTTAAATAATAGTGTATTAACATAATAAACCAATCTCTTTTTTTTAATCATAGCACTGCAATGGGAAAAAAGTTAATTGGCTGCCCCGTGTGCATCGAACATAAGAAGTATAGCCGAAATGCCCTCCTGTTTAACCTCGGCCTTGTTTGTGATGCCCAGACCAATACTTGTGCCCTTGAGCCTATTGTCAAGAAGCTATCTGGGTACCTTACAACTCTGGAGGTAAAGAGTAACACATTTTCACATATTCATGTGATCACTTTCTTCAGGATTTCTTAGAGATTTTCTGTCTTATTGTGTTGCAGCTGGAGAGCGGCTTTATATCCAATGAGGAGAGCAAACAGAAGCTTTTACCCATTATGTCGACTTTGTTAGAGGATCTTAATGCCACAGGAGCCTGCACCCTACCCATTGGTATTATTATGCATCTTACTGGCTATAAATTTTATCTGTGGCAAGCAGCAATATATCTTTTGAATGTATAGCTATGGTGAGACGCTTACACACACTCATCATGGGCATGAATATCATGGTAATTTTGGACTATTTTGTTGAACTGTTCTTTTTTCCAGGGTGGAATTATTTCACATCTTTAATGACTTTAAAAACAAAACAAGAATTTGACGCGCAAGTTAGAACTTATTTTGGATTTTCTCTAATCCATACAGGGTCAGAAGTATACATACAGACTCAAATATATACACACTCACTTCAATCTTTTAATAAGTGGTGCTGAAGTTTCTACAATGTCTTTTAACTCTATGAGACTAACTTCTTGTTAGTGATCATGATTTATTACAACTGGTACTTTCTCTTTTCCAGCATAAAAACGCTTGTTTGACAGCACCCATGAGATTGGCCAATACGCAGAACAATGTGTATAGCAAGGGAAATTATAGATTTCCACAAGTTGTGAAGGTCTCATGAAACCATTTCTAAATGACTGTGGATTCCAAGATAATCTGTTTAAATAACTACATGTAAGTAACAATGTATTCTGATGTGTCAACACTTTGCTGAAGTCTGGAAGATTGTCAGCGTTACATGAGAGGAAATGGGTTAGCATTTTCAGGAACAGCCCAGGAACCACCAAGGCTCAAAGCAGCCATAAACAGGTGCCAACCAAGAAAGAAGCCTCTGCTCTATAGTTGACAGCTGCCCACAAAGATAAGCCAAATGCATTCTGGAGAAAGGTTTTATGGACAGATGACAAAGACTGAGCTACAGTACTGTAAAAAAGTACTTGCTCCCTTCCTGATTTGTCACATTTACATGTTTTAGATCATCAAATAAATTTTAATGTTAGACAAAGAGTAAAGACCTGAGTAAATACAAAATGTACACAGCGTTTATTACTGAATCCTGTACAGTCTGTGGGTTCCAGGCTGTGGAGGTCCAAAGTTCAAATGTGCGTCGACCTCCTACCGTCTACTTTTATAGCTAGGTTAATGTAAATATGACGTTGTGTAATTAAAAATCAGTGCATACAGACGCTGCAGAGACTTAAAGCTGTTATCCAGGTAAAGTTAATTACTGCATCAAATACATTTTATTATTAGACAATAATTAGAGTAAATACAAAATCCATTTTTAAAGTACATTAAAGATGCATGCTGTACGGTCATTCCACCCTGGAAAAAGAAAAGCTCAAAGAAATCTTTAAAAGCCCAAAATTGCAATGACGTTCATGTACTTAATAATACTGTGGCATGTGCTCTGCTACTGTGCTGCAGGTCAGACTAAAAGGATTATAAACTATAGAGCTGCAGCTGCTCTACTAGACAAATCATGTGATTACATAATAAAATATAAATAGTAAGACAGCAGGAATAAATGACAAGCAGGAGAAATATATACAGGAGAAAAGCTGATGAGGATTACTCAAGACCATGGCTCAGATTGGTGGGTGGGGTGTGGGGGGTAGTGTTTGTTAACAGTCCGAATGACCCAGGGGAAGAAACTGTTTGTCTGGAGGTGTGGGACCTGATTGACCGGAGGTGCTGACCAGAGGGCATGGGGTCAAACACGGGTGGCGGGACGCAAGGGGTTACCTGTGATGGCCCTGGTTTTCCTTAGACAAGAGAATCTCCAGGAATGGCAGCCAATTATTTTGGGGGCAGTATTAATTACCCTTCCTGGTTTTAGTAGTTGCCCCTGTGTGCCAGACATCCAGGCAGTAGGAGAGCACGCTCTCCACTGAGGAGAGCTTTGTTATGCATTATCTTCCCTAACAACAAGTTTTCCAATATCTTTGACAATCCTGTATCAGCCAACCAACATGCTGGCTGGGCTGTGGTCCAAAGTGAAATTTTGTGGTTGTTTGGATTAATAAGTTAATGTAAGTCAAGACAAAGCAGTGCCACTATGTAAGCAGCTTTGCTCTGACTGTTTCTGTTTTTAGAAATTCAGAGATGGGAAGTGCAGGCTGATCTTTCTGAGTCAAGTTTTGTTTTAATAATTTACCAGCTGCACATAGCCAGCATTCACATGTTGGTTGGCAGCAACAGGGGTCGTCAAGGGATTTTTAAAAAAAACTACTCTTACTCTCATTTGTTATATCCTTTTTAAGATGAGTCTAACACCATTCATCTAAAGCTGATCCAGCTGCGAAAAGACCCCCCAATAGTTCAGGAGTACGATGTGCCAGTCTTTACCCAGTGCAAAGACCATTTTATCAAGTCTCAGTGGGATCTCACCACCCAACAGGTAGGCTTTCAATGTCAACAACCTGTGGCTGCAGCTCTTGAGATGTATTTGATAGCTCTCTAAGAAGTACTTGGAAGAAAGATCAGTGTTTAAACACTTGTTATCAGCTGTGCTGGAAGTGATATAAGCACGTCTTTATATCCTTTGTTTTATGATTTGAAAGAAGGCATTAGTGCAAGACAAGATGGCCTTTATTGGTACAATACTGTTTTATTGCTTTTATAAGTTAACATGTTTACAGCATTTAGTTACACAGTAATGCAAATAGCACTAAAATGCCTCTAACCTTTATCTATTTGCTGCTAACTGCAGATTCTTCCCTACATCGATGGATTTAGACACATTCAGAAAATTTCTGCTGAAGCAGACGTTGAGCTGAATCTTGTTCGTATTGCAGTGCAGAATCTCCTGTAAGTATTTTTCAGTAAATACAATTGTACTTTTCAGTAACCTCACACATGTACTGCTTCATAACACAACTCTGGTGTATGTTGTTGTTTTGATTAACTGATAAACCTAGTGTGAGCACCTCTGTAAATGCAAAAGTTTAAATAGTTTCCTACTCTGGACCATTCAGGTGGGTGCTAACACATTCCCACAATGTTCCCAGGACCTCTTGTAGGTTGACAACCCAGCAGATTCACTTCAAGGTCAGACTGTATGGTACTCAGAGAAACTTTAAAAAAACAAAACAAAAACGCACGCACAAGAGTTAGCATGTTAAAGTTCGTGACAGTACAGTTAGAAAAAGACTGAACAAGTATGGCTTGTTTGGAAGGATTGCCAGGAGATATAGCTTCTTCTCTGTAAAAACAACATGGTGGCACATCTTAGGCTTGCAAAGTTGGATCTGAACAAACCACAAGACTTCTGGAACAATGTCCTTTGGAAAGATGAGACCGTAAGTGTTGACATTTAACCAGAATGCACAGCGCTGTTTGGCAAAAACCAAACGCGGAATATGAGCACAAACACCTCACACCAGCTGTCAAGCACAGTGGTAGAGGGGTGATGTTTTAGACTTTGCAGCCACAGAACCTGGTGACCTTGCAGTCATTGAGTCAACCACGAACTCCCGTGTATCCCAAAATATTCCAGATATTGTATCCTGTGTCAGATGTGAGGCCATCTGTCTGAAAGCTACTGTAAAGCTTGGCCAAAACTGGGTTATCTGACAGGACAATGATCCAAAGCACAGTAGCAAATCTGCAACAGAATGACTGAAAAATAAAAGAATCTGGATGTTGCAATCACCAGTCAAAGTCCAAACCTCAACCTGATTGAAGTGCTGTTGAGAGAGCTGTGCATAAATAAATGCCCACAAACCTCAGTGAATGGAAACATAACACAGTGACGTGAAAGACTGATAAAGTCATAGAGACAATGATAAGCTGAAGTTATTGCAACTAAAGGTGGTTTTTCAAGCTACCGAATGAGGGGGTGTACTTTACTTTGATTTTCGCTCAGTAGTCAAAAGAGACTTCAAAAAGATGTATTTACTTCTCTTTTTAACTTCACAGGTACTATGGTGTTGTGACTCTGGTGTCAATTTTCCAGGTATTAAACTAATCTCACATCACACATGTATGAGTGTAGTGGGGAATGTTAGTTTTAATTGAAAAGTTGGGTTTTTTTTTTCATATTATTCCTTCTTTATTCTAGAGGTGGGTTTTTTTTCTGTTCTTGTGAAACTGGATTTGCTTGTGCGGAAAAGTTTTTTTTGTTTGTTTTGTTTTGGTTTGGTTTTTTTGCAGCAGTACAGGTTGTAAACTCATAAAGCAAGCATCAGTTCTGAAGGCCATTCTGATAAAAGGGTTCATTTATTTCAAAAGTAAGCCAATTTATATATTGCACATTTCTCTCTGTGCACCACTTTGAATACAAAATGTTAGGGCAGGTTTTTTAAATGAGGGAAAGCATGCTAACTGTGCAAGGCCTTTTATTTAAAATTTTAACTTTAATCTTTTCATCTTTTTTTTAACAAATACATAGATTTATTTCCTCTAGTCTTCTGATATTCTGCTGTGTAAAAAAAAAAAAAAAAAATTAGGGTTTTTTTTTTTTTTTTTTTTTTTTTTTATTATCTTTCTTTCCT